>CANUEX010079907.1:0-38644 GCA_948099535.1 Jatropha multifida | reverse complement strand
CCCCCCTTGTGCACTCTGGATGATGACACGTGTCATGGAAAAATATTTTTACAAAGAAAACTATTTTGCGAAAAATGTTTTATCTGATTGTGGTTTTGCCCGATTGGGGGTGGGCTCTCTGGGTGCACAAGCCACAGGACCATGGAATCACACGATGTGATATGATGGATATTAAAGCATGCTTGGGGAGAGCATGGTCCTATTATAGTGATTTCACTGACTAACAACCACTTGATGTGCATATGGTTGCAGTTGATTGTGGGTGATATGATTGTCATTGTGTGAATGAAGAATGTCCATTTAGAATGCCTTAAGTATCATTTGTGTGAATGTGTGGATTTAGTATTATATGTTATTATTCACTGAGTTTTATACTCGCCCCTTTCCCCCCTTATTCCTTATGTTGTTTCAGGAAATTGTGAATCAGTTGAATATATTTGGAGCATTAGTTTTTCTTTCCTTTGAGATTATTTAAAGAAATATGTAAATGTATAAGATAGAATTATTTAAAATTCTTTGTAGTAATACAGTAGTAGAAAATCCGCAGTTATGTTAAGATTTATGATTTATGATAATAATAATGTTAAGTGTATGTAAGACTTTATGGGAATGATTGAGTTGAATAAAATAAGGCCTTGTGATGGTTTGAATCACTAAAAATAAAATGGGCCAACTTGTAGAATATTTTCATATAAGTGTGGTGTTGAAATCAGATATTAGGCTTACTACGGGCCTCGGGGGCTTTAAGCTTACCCAGGTCTTAGTGCCGGTCCGGCCCATGGAAATGGGTCGTGAAAGTTTATTTGAGCATATTATAGCTTATTAGACACGTATATTATTGATTCAGAAAATAAGAAAATAAAATATTTGTTTTATCTTTTCAACTTATCTGAATATAAAAGCTAAATTAATTTATTCAAAAAGTTAAATTTTTTTGGCTTATTCGCTAAGCTCAGTAGCCTTTTCTTTGTAACGCCCTGACTCTAACCACTAGAGAAATTGTCTGCTTTGAATCGAGCCGGTTCCATCCCATACTAAATCGGTAAGACTTGTACGGTTTTATCCCGCAGGTGAAATCGGAACTTTCAAAGAGGTCACCCATATTAGGATTTCTGTCAAGGGAGCACACTTAACCCTGGAGTTCTTCCAATTATCCAACCATTCCACCAAAAGACACATTTGATAATTAGTTACCCATTTTTAATATATGATTCGATTTATTTCTGTGTCCCGTATTCCACTGCTCTAGCTAGCCTGCCATTTTAGAAACTCACTAAAAACCCTTTCTATCCGCCTTCTTAGGATCGCTTTGCCGGGTCGGGGTATCACATTCTTGATGAAAAGATAAAAAGATTTCACCTAATATTTAACTCACAAATTATATCCTATTATGTAAAACAGACTTCATATTGGATTTTTTCTCTGTTTCACTTTAATAATAATTGTTGGCTCAAGGTTATTACAATATTATATTTTGATGATTATCAAAAATAATAAATTGAATGATTTATTTTGTAGCTTGTGTTAAAGTCTTTTGCAAGAATTTAAATAGAAAAATGATCAAGTGAAAATTCAATGAATCTTATAGAAGATTAAGATTTAAGACACTTTTAAAGAATTGAAGATTTAGTTAGTGCCTTTGGATATTTTAGGACTATTTAGTATCTTGTTAAATTAGGAAGAAGATCTATGCAAGATTAAGACAATATAAAAATATCTTCTTTAGTTTTTCATATACCTTTCCTAAAAAATTTTATTTCCTAAAATAAATGTTTGAAAATCTTAGAGGGAATATTTTATTTCACAAAATATATTTCAGGATTTGAATTTTTCAAAATGTGATCTAAAAAAGATTTTCTTTTAAAAATAATCTTTGACTTGAAATCTTCTTTCGAAAATAATCTTTCAAAATACTTCCTGTCTTTTTTCAAACCTACCACCAAACAACTCTTACTCCTTTTCTTTTGTTTCTAACGGAAAAAAAAATTTATTCAAATATAAATCAAGGCTTGGCAAAATTACTAAAGGCATGAGAATAAAAACTAATCTTCTATTTTTTTATATTATAAACTCTCATCCTTCTTCTTCTTCTTCTTCTTACTTTCATGGTTATTTTCTAAAGAGTGGGAGATTAATTAATCTTGTATTTTTATGTTATAAACTCTCTCATCTTGGAATCCTTCTTCTTCATGCTTTCATTGCACAAATTCTAAGAGAAGGTTACAATCAATCTTTAGAGTGAGATTTTCAAAACTCATACGTTTCATTTATAAAAATCTCTTTCCTAAATTTAATTTGGCATATCATTCTATCTATTATAGATTTTGTAAATCTAGAATAGATTAGAACCATTTAAATATCAAAATCTATGAGTGACAGCTTTGTGTAAAGCTTGTTTGTAAGGGTTTTCAAACACCCATCTTGTGTAAGAGTAAGTCTTGTAAGTTTACTAATTCTTTAGAAAAACTAGATTTAAGTTTTCTAGTTCTTTGACAATAATTAGAGGTTAAGTTTTACTTGTTCTTTGCAAAAGCAAGTTAAATTTTCTAGTTCTTTAGAAAAACTTGTAGGATTAAGTTTTCTAGTTTTTTGACAACAAGTAGAGGTTAAGTTTTGCTTGTTCTTTGCAAAAGCAAGTTAAGCTTTCTAGTTCTTTAGAAAAACTAGTGGGATTAAGTTTTCTAGTTTTTTAACAAAAACTAGAAGGTAAGCTTACAAGTTATTTGCAAAAACTTGTGGGTCATGGGCAATGCTAAGTGCCAGGACTATTTTTATTGTAATAGGTTTTACACTTGCCTTTGAAAAGAATTAAATAATGGAGGATCTCAAGATGGTTTCTTAAGGAGTGGATGTAGGCGTGAGAAGTGCTGAACCACTATAATTCTTGGTGTTTGATTTTCTCTTCTTATCTTTCTCTTTATGATATTTCTTGTCTCTTCACACTCACACACTTTAATCTAAATGACATATTGTTATCTTGCTCA
This sequence comes from Jatropha multifida, assembly GCA_948099535.1. NCBI lineage: Eukaryota > Viridiplantae > Streptophyta > Magnoliopsida > Malpighiales > Euphorbiaceae > Jatropha > Jatropha multifida. The sequence goes on along the minus strand of CANUEX010079907.1, from coordinate 35,660 downwards.
TTCTATGTTCTGAGTTGTTAAAACTTTATCAATAATATTGCTTCAAACTGAAACCATTTTTGAGTTATAGAGTTGTCCAGTTTAGTGAACTATTTTTAGACTTATTGATTGATTAAGTATTAGATAATCTTTTGTTAAGTGAGTTTTATGATTTTAAATCTGCAAAATTATTTGAATGTTTTTGTGTTTCTACTGTGTTTGAAAAATGTCTTTAAATTTTAAATTTTTTTATACAACACAATTTACCTTCCCTTCTTGTGCATAGCCTATTGAGACCTACAATAATATTTCATCTTTCATAAAAATTAACAAAATGATTAGAATACATTGATTTTTTTAAAATATACATAATAGAATACTTAAATTGTTGTTCCTAAAATAAAAAACTCATTATTTAATTTTATCATAAAATCAATATTAATTGTATCTTATATTAGAGCATCATCATTAGAGTAGTACTTCCATTTCATTTTTTTCATGACTTAATATAATAAAAATTTTTAGTTATGCAAGTAGTTAAAATTTTAATTTAACTAAAATTAAAAGTAATGATAAAAAAGAGAAAAATAAATATAACATAAAATAAATTATAACTAATAAATATGTGTAAACTTAAAAAACTATATTAATATATTCTCAAAATTCTAAATGAGTATTTAAAGTGGAACAAAGTAAAATGTTCATTTATTGTGAATTAAAATAGAAAGGCTTAATCATAAAAAAAAAGCCTGAACTTATGAATTTTTTTTTAAATTTAGCCAATACTTTTAATTTTGTCAATTGATATCCTATACTTATTTTTCTTTGTCAATTGTAGCCTCTGTCTAGAATCTGTTAATATTTGCTGATATGTCCATTAATGGGATCCAATTTTTTCCATATCACGTCCACTTTGACATACCACGTAAGAAAACTAACTAAAAGCTTAATCACCAAAAAAATCCTGAATTTATGAATTTTTTTCAAATTTGACCAATACATTTGATTTTGTTAATCAATACCTTGTATTTATTTGTTCTTGTCAAGTGTGGTTTCCATCTAGAGTCTGTTAATGTTTGCTAATATATTCATTAATGGTGTCCAATTTTTTTTAGATCACATCCACGTGGACACGCCACATAAAAAAGCTAACTTGAACATAAAAATACATTAAACGATATCATTTTGTAGTAGGACACTATTTTCAGTATTTTCATATTTTGCTTGTTATTTTTTGAGGATAAATAAATATTAGATATTTTTATATGACTTGTAAACCCAATAGATGAGTTCTTATCTATCAAAATATATAGTCATTTACAAAAAAATTGATGCCTCAATTTACTTTAAAATTAATAAAAAAATAAAATTAAAATACGGAGGCTTAATCACCAAAAAAAGCCTGAATTTATGAATCTTTTTTTAAAATTTGGCCAATATTTTTTGTTTTGTCAATCAATACCTCAATACTAGGTATTGATTGACAAAATCAAAAGTATTGGCCAAATTTGAAAAAAATGCATAAGTTCAGGGTTTTTTTGATGATTAAGCCTTTAGTTAGTTTTCTTACGTGACATGTCCACGTGGATGTGATATGAAAAAAATTGGACCCCATTAACGGACACATCAGTAAACATTGACAGATTATAGAAGGAGGCTACAATTGACAAAAAAAAATAAGTACAGGGTATTGATGGACAAAATTAAAAGTATTAGCCAAATTTGAAAAAAAACTCATAACTTTAGGTTTTTTTTGGTGATTGAGCCAAATAGAAATGAGGGAATATAATTTAACTCAATCTTATAATGTTGGGTCATACACTTCAAGAAAAGTGTATATAATCTAGCTTTGTATTTTATTATATAGTAAATTATAGATGATGGAATTTAATTTTATATTATACAAAAATTTTTAAGTTACAGATATTATTATATCCTTTCATAATACCATTAGTTGATTCTTGCTTTTTCTGAAATACATTAAAACATCTCTATATATTATTTTTGTTACACTATTTAGTCATTTTGTTGGATTTTTGTATAAAAAAAAGTTCGTCAATAGCCAAAATCAAGGGTCAAAGGATAGATAAAAAATTTTAATCCTAAAATATCCTCATATTTGACCTTATCCTTTTCTCTTCTTTTCTCCTTTCTCTCTTTCTTTCTTTCTTTCTTTCTATCGGCTAACCATGGATTTTATCGGTGCGCTTCCTCTCTTTTCTATCACAACCCTCCTTTCTTTCCCTTTATTTTCTCATTATCTCTTATGTACTCCATAAAATATTCAAGAGAAAGTCAAGAAGGGAAAATTACGAGATTCATTCATGGAGCAAAAAGATAGGGAATAAAATTTCAAGTTCTTATTTTCCCATAAAAGATTCATTGAAAAAACAAAAATATAGATGGGTATTCATACCAACATAGCGTTTAATTTCAATATCAAATATACGCAGCAGAATAATATAAATATAAGAAATAAATATACCAAGAGGATCCGTTTAAATGAATAAAGTAATAAAAATTTATTTAGAAGAATACATTTTTTGCATATTCTTCAAAACTTTGATATGCGCGGCTAGATTGTCACAAATGACAAGCCATCCAAATGTCCGACTTTTAGTAGTATCCACACAAATAGAAAATAAAAAAACTCTAATACTATTTCAGAAGCTTGAGAGGTTATAGCGTATGATGGTGCTAGCTCTCGTAGACTCTCTATTTTGTTTTGTGGCTATAAGCAACAACTCTGCAATTTAGACTGTATCTTAAACCTTATATATGAAAACCCTAGGTCATAAATAAATAAATTATAATTATTTATTTAAAAATTTTAAATAATTAAATTATAACTAATATATATATATGCCTATTTATTTATTTAAATAATTTAAATAAATAAATCATAATACATATATTAATAAAATTTTCAATTTAATCAATTATATTTATTCATTTAAATATTTGAATAAATAAATCATAATTAGTATTTGATTTATTTAATCTAAAATTTATCTTAATAAATTTTATACATAAATCAATTAAGTCAATGCTTAATAATTTAGGTAAAATTATAATCTAATATAAATTACAATTTTATCCTTAACTTTACAAAATTTAGTTGTAATCAAGTTATACTTGATTCGATTTCTTATTTTCACTTTCTCACATCAATTCTTATGTGTGTGACCTTCTAGATTCCAAATATATTGGCAACAAATATAAATTTAATTAATTAATTAATATTTAAAGGTCAGGTATATTATCTAGCAACATGTTAAGACTATTCAAATATTTGGAAAGTCAAAGTGATTTGACTTAAATCATGTTTATTCTTTTAATCTTAGCCATTGATTAGTTGAATGAAATTTCAAATCTAATTTGCTAATTTTATTCTACCTTGCACAAGGATTTCTTAATAATACTATAGAAAATAATTAAAACATCTTTTCTAATTTACCTAGGGTAATGAATCATCTCTTAATTACACAAATATCTCTATACAATTCTTACTATGTCCAATTGTTTATCACTTATTATTTATAATAAATAATGTGAACGAAAAATCAAAATTTAATCAATAGAATCAAAATTAAGTATTGTCTCATGGACTTTATATTTTACCAAAATTCAATCAATAGAATATAAAAGATAAATAAATACCTTATATTAATAATAGAATATTTGTTACATGAAATATTATATCCAAAATATAACCAATCAAATTAGCTATACGGCATATAATTAACAATTTCTCACTTGCATTAGAGCCAATTATTCTTGTGTTTGATCCTATGACATCAATGTATCTATGAACTACTTGTTCATTAGTTTCTCCATAACTGAAAATTATCCTTACTTATTTTAGATACTTAAGGATAATTTTAACAGTAGTCCAGTGACTTTCATTCAGATCAAATTGATATACAGGCAGATATCCTCTTTTGGATTCCTCCATGCTAAACTGTTTTAGCACTTATCAACACATATGGATTTAGATAATCCTAGCAACCTATCAAATCTATCCATATAGATTTTAATACTAAGTATATAAGCCGCTTTTCTAATGGAGACATTCTTGCATGACCAAACTTTTAGAGTAGTAGAATATAATTTCCTAATATTGATATGTTATCAATATACAAACTAAGAAATATCATTTTGCTTCCGCTGACCTTTTTATACACATAAAGATCAACCATATTTTTAATGTAATCAAACTATTCTGATTATTTCATTAAGACGGATGTTCTTATTCCGTAAAGGCTTACTTAAGTCTACCAATGGACTTTTGTAGTTTGCATACTATATTAAGAAATACTTTTGATTAAAAAATCATTAGATTTGCTAATTAAGAATGCAATTTTGCCATCATTATGACAAATTTCATAACCACAATATGCTGCAATTGTAAATAAAATGTCAAACATTTATCCTTTATATTTATTAGGTTCGAGTCTCTATAAGAAGGTCCAACCTTTATAGGAGTATGACTCATCCTAACAGATTTACGTCGTGGTTCTTTAACTAATGTATTTTGACTGTTCATCTAATGTAATAATCTTTTATTCTAGTTCCACCTTTAATGTATGTTTGAGGTTCTTGAACTTTTCAAGTTCTACTTGGCTCCCACTGCTTCCTTTAAAGATAAATATATTTTCTAGAAAGGTAGCATGTACTGATATGAATATTTTTCTCTCAATAGGATGGTTGAAATCTAATAATTTCTTTTTGGATATCCCACACACTTACATTTATCTAGTTTAGCCCATAGCTTATCAAATCCCAAACGCTTCACATGAGCGTGTTAGCCCACATCTTATATGGAATCTTATCAACATATTTGGGTGAAACTTTATTTAGAAGGTATATCGTATTATTAAGGCTCATCCTTAAAAGAATGAAGACAACTTTACAAGACTCATCATGGATCGTACTATATCTTGATAAGGTACGATTAATATTTTCTAATAAATAATATTGAAACATTTAACTAACGTATTTCCACCTTGATCGAATCAAAATATTTTTAATGCTTTTAGTTAGTTTCTCAACTTCATTTCTGAATTCCTTAAATTTTTCTAAATTTAGATTTGTATTTCATTATAGATACATAAAATCATATCTAGTATAGTTATCAGTAAATATAATGAAACACTCATATTTATCTATAGCTTGAGTAGTAATTGGTCCACATACATCTGAATATATTAGGTCCAATAATTCTTTTAACCTTTCACCTTTTCACATAGTTATTTTTACCTATTAAACATGATTCACAAGTTTTATATGATTTATAATAAAAAAGGTTCAAAGTAATCTTCTTTATGCAACTTAGTGATTCTTATTTTATTAATGTGACCAAGTCTATAATGCCGAAAATATAATAAGTTTTATTATCTATTATAGAAAACATCAATATTTTAGTTGCATAAAATTATTATTATTAAAAGCAACTATTGTTCTCAAAAATAAAATTTGAATCCATTATTCAAAACTTGATATGAAACTAAAAACAATATTTCTACTAAGTACTGAAATAAAATAACAATTATTTAATTCTAATATAGCAGCATTTGCTCATAGGCTATACGTAGATCCATTTTTCCTCAATTTTCTATTTTTCTTTAGTTTCTGCATGTTATTAATATGACAATCATATTAAGTTACACATGAACTAAAAAAGTAGAAGGATTAATTTCAATTAGAAACATACCTTAAGTAGAAGCTTTTGCAAGCTTCTTTGCTTTCACAGTCGCAAGATATTCCATGTAGTTCCTCCTTTAGTGGCCATCTTTGCCATAGTGTGGTAGGTTCCCTTTTCTTTTGTTACACCTCCATTGGGCTTCGATGCCTTCTTCTTATTCTGCTTCTTCTTGGGCTTTTTCTTAGCCTTAGAAGACCTAAACTAGAAGTATAGGAGTAGTATCCTTCTTAAGGGCTCCTTCAATAATTGGTAAACATTCCAAGAAACTTAGATAAGGAAGAATCTAGCTTGTTCATATTAAAATTCAAAATACAATGTGAATAGCTGGATGGTAAGGATTGTAAGACTAAGTCAATAATTAGCTCATGGTCCATAGCAATACCCAATTGGCCCATTTTTTCAAAATAGCCAATCATCTTCAGAACGTGAACACAAATTGAATAGCCTTCTGCCATCTTACAGCGAAAAAATTCCTTAGAGGTATTATCCCTTTCCAACCTATCTTGGGAGTCAAACATGTTGGCTGAAGGTTTATTTTCTCCTTTTGATTTTGATGATTAGTTTAAAACCAAATAAATTTATATGTACTATTTCAGTGCTAAAAATATTTTATGTAGATTTTTATTATTGAAGATAAATTGAAGAAATTATTTCCTACATCCAACACATTTACTTGAAGACTATGGAGACTTGGAAGAATTATTTTTGGGTTGGTATGTGTCTTAGGAAATTAATGTAGGTTTGAGAGAAATAATGATTATAAGCACAAAATTAAAATTTTCTCTCTCCTAAAAATTATTTTTAAATATTTTAAAAATAAGAAAATTGAAAGTAGTGCTCAAAAGATTTTCCCCACGTTTTCCTATCCAAAATATCTTTGGAGTAAATCTTGCTTAATAGCTATTTAATGTATTTCTGATCTACAGCTGTGTTTTTGAACTCAACTATTAGAATTCTGCTGCAGCTGTTAGCTTTCTGATTTTGAATTCAGCTCATGGTTTTATGCAACATCTCCTCTCATTTAATGTTGGCTAGCATGCATGTGTTAACCAACGGACAGGCTCATTAATTACACCCCATGCCTCACCTTGCTTTAGCAAAAAACGTGACAGAACTCATTTAATGCTCTCAAGTTTCACACGTCATTAACATTAACCTGTCATTTCTCTATAAAAGTTTTCCTGTTCCTTCTTATAAACATTGGACAAGAGTTGGAGCCATTGTTCAAGCTTTCAAAATCTCTCAAAGCTTTCTCTTCAACCCCCTTTGATTTCTTTTCATCGTTTGTTCTTCAAGAGATATCGTCTAAGTGAAAAGATTTTCTGTTTTCATCTCTTTCTGAAGAATAGGTCTCTATTTCTAAGTTTAAATTTGAAATCTGTTCTTCTGTGCTTATAACTGCATTTCTCTCTTTCCATATAGATTTTTGTAATCTGTTGGTGGTTAGAGATTTTCAAAAAGAAATATACTTGTGTATTAGGTTAGTTGAGAAGCTAGTGTGTTATAAGGTTATCAAGCGACCTTCTCCATATGTGAGATTTTAATGTCTTGATCTAAGTTTTCTTATCTCTGTAAAATAGAAAAGGGTAAAGGTCAACTAGAACCTGTGTAATCTAGTGGGTTAAGGTTAGATTTAGGTGATTAAATCTATTTCCTTGTAATTGTTGGTTTGTCTCTTACCCTTGAAAAGAGATAACATAGTGGAGGATCTCAAGATGCGTCTTGGGGAGTGGATGTAGGTGAGTGCTGAACCACTATAAATCACTGTGTCTATCTTCTTTCCTTTTCTGAAGTTGTTGCTTGATTATTTTCAGTTTACACAGGTATTTATATTTCCAGAAATGCAAAGTTAATTTAAGTTCAATTCTCAATTGTAAGCAAGCTCTATCACTCTATAAAATTAGAACTCTAGATTTCTGAATTATAATCTTCTGAAGTTCTAATTGGTTATTCTAAATTGATTTTTGTTCGAATCTTCAAGTTTAATCCATTTTCTAATTTTACAGAAAGGCTAGTGAAGACGTTCTAAACACAATAACTTCTCTTCGCAAAGTCTTTCTAAACTTGCAGTAGCTCTGTGAAGCTGTTCTAATCTTGATAACTTTTTTTCACTGAGCTGTTCTAATTTTGTAAGAAGACTTGTGAGTCAGTTCTAATTTCAATTACTGTACTTCACACAGTCATTCTAATCTTGGAACTGTGTTGTAAGAGTATTCTAAACTGAATATCTATTTCTTACAAATACATTCTAATTCTACTGCAAATAGAATTCTGATTTGGTGTTTTTAAAAGCAAAATTTTTAGAAAACCCAATTCACCCCCCCTCTTGGGTTGTGCCATACTTATACACGGGACCCACAATCTGGTATCAGAGCTTAGTCTCTTGACTTACCGAAGCTTAACAGCTTAAGAGAAAAGATCCCATGGCAGTCCCACTTCCTCTTACCTCTTTAGAGGTCAATTTATTTCTAGACCGCCGTTGTTTAATGGTTCTAATTACTCTTATTGGAAAGCTAGAATGGAAAATTTCATTAAATCAGTTGATATAAATTGCTGGAGGAACATTATCAGTGGTCCTCATGTCCCTATGAAAACTGTTGAAAATGAAAGAGTTCCAAAAAAAGAAGAGGAATATACTGATGCTGATTGGAGTGATATCGCTGTAAATGCAAAAGCTATAAATATACTTTATTGTGCATTAGATTCTGTTGAGTACAACAAGGTTTTTGGATGCAAGTCAGCAAGGGAAGTTTAGGAGAAAGTCAGAGTAACCTATGAGGGTACTGATCGTGTAAAGGAATCTAGAATCAACATCCTTTAGAGAGAATACGAAATGTTCAGTATGAAAGAAGGAGAAACTATCACCGAGCTAAATTCTAGATTCACCAACATAGTAAATCCTTTGAGAACTCTTGGAAAGGAAATTCTTGAAGAAGAGCTTGTTAAGAAGATCCTTAGAATTCTACCCAAGAAGTGGGATTCTATTAGAGCAGTTATGAACTACAAGGAGACTCCAGTGACATATGATTATTTAATAGGAGCTCTCGTTTCTAAAGAGATGAAATTCTCTTTGACTTCTGAAGATAAGAAAAAGAAAGGACTAGCTTTGAAGGTGGATTCAAGCGATGAAAGCTTTCTGATCTTGACAGTGATGATTTGGCACTTATTGCTAGAAAATTCAAGAAATTTTACAAGAAAGGTGGAAGGCCACAGAAAAAGTTTAACAAAAAGAACTTTTCACCTAAAAACAATAACCTGCCAAAGAAAGAGCCTTCTGAAGTGGGTTTGTTATGAGTGCAACAAACCTAGTCATATCAAGCCAAACTGTCCTAGATTGAAAAAGAAATCAAAGAAAGATAAGCTGAAGCAAGCATTTGTAGCTACTTGGAGTGACTCAGATAAGTCAAGTTCTGAAAGTCAAAATGGCCAGGAGGAAGTTGCAAATATCTACTTGATGGCTGTTACCAGTTTTAACTCTAGAGCAGACAACACTCTAATTTCAACATAGAGAGCTGAAAGTAGTAAAACAAATGCAACAGTTCATAAGGATGAAGAAAGCGATGTAAGTATCTCTGAACCTGAATCTGAAAGTGATCTTCTAGATACTTATAACAACCTTTGTACTGAATATGAAAAACTTGTTAAAAGCATACAGTTTTAAAGAAAGATTATAGAAAGTTGAAAACAGAATGTAATCACTTAAAAGATGCTTTTTATCAAGAAGTTACATGCAAAGATTTGATTATTGAGATCAAAGATCTGAAAAATTGCAATGAAAAGTTTTCTAAAAATCTGAAACACTTTGAAGAGAAATGCAAAAATCTAAATTCTGAGAATGACTTTCTAAAAGCTGAGATTAGAATTCTAAAGTCAATATCAGAATCATTTTCTAAAGGAAAAATCAATTCTAATTGTGATTGTGCTTCAAGAGAAAAACATATTTCTATGAGCATAAATGCCATTTCGAATGTTGTAAAATTAGAACATCAGAAACATATTGAAAAATCTAGCAGTATTAATCAAAAGAAAAATCACATCAAGAAAACTGAAAAAGGATCTACACCTGTTACCACTAATCCTCCAAGACCCAATGTATGTTGGGTACCTAAATTTGCGTGATATTTGCAGGTGTGCCTAAGGAGCGAGCTGAGAATAGAAATATGGTACATGGACAGCGCTTGCTCAAGGCATATGACTGGTGAAAGAAAGATATTCACCAGATTAGAAAAGAAGAAGGGAGTTACAGTGAGCTTTGGAGACAAAGCTAAAGGTAAAATTGTTGTTATTGGTGCGGTAGGTTCTAATGGTTCAACAGAAGATGTATGTTTAGTGGAAGGATTGCATTATAATTTGTTAAGTGTAAGTCAGATTTGTGATAAAAATAAAAGAGTAATCTTTGAGCCATCTCATTGTGAAGTTCAGAGTATGCATGATAACAAAACTTTATTTGTAGGTAAAAGATTTGGAAACATATACCTAGTAGATCTTTTTGATATGCATAACCTAGACATGTGTTTAGTTTCTATTGACAATTCTAGTTGGTTATGACATAGAAGACTAGGACATGCAAGCATGCACCTCATTTTTAAACTGTCAAAGAAAGATTTAGTTCGTGGTTTACCTAAATTGAAATTTGAAAAAGATCATATCTGTGACGCTTGTCAATTGGGTAAACAAACTAGAACATCTTTCAAATTTAAGGGCATAGTTTCTACTTCTAGACCTTTAGAATTGCTACATCTTGATTTGTTTGGACCTGTCACCCCATCTAATCTTAGTGCTAAACCATACGCATTTGTCATTATTGATGATTATTCTAGATTCACCTGGACTCTCTTCCTTAGAAATAAGGATGAGTCATATGACCTATTTATTCATCTTTGCAAGAGAATTCAGAATGAAAAAGGATACAATATCACTGCAATTAGAAGTGATCATGGAAGAGAATTTGAAAATCAGAAATTCAGTGATTTCTACAATGAATCAAGAATCTTCTATAACTTCTCAGCACCTAGAACACCCAAACAAAATGGAGTAGTTAAGCGTAAGAACAGAACTCTTCAAGAAATGGCCAGAACCATGCTGAGCGATTCTAAACTTCTAAAATACTTCCGGGCAGAAGCCGTAAACACAACATGTTATATTCTAAACAAAGCCTTGGTGAGATCTAAACTTAAAAAGACTCCGTATGAGCTTTATAAAGGCAGAAAGCCAAACATTGGATATTTTCATATATTTGGGTGTCAATGCTTTATTCTAGATAACAAGAAAAATCACCTTTTTAAATTCGATGCAAATTCTTATAAAGGAATTTTTCTAGATTATTCTAAAAACAGTAAAGCATATAGGGTATTTAATAAAAATACACTAGTTGTAGAAGAATATATTAATGTTGTCTTTGACGAATCTGACTCTACTTCTAGAATTTTTTAAAGTGATGATGTTGTAGACTTCAATCAAGAAGAACAGAATGAATAATCAGAACAACTAGAACAGCCAGAAAATGCTCAAAATAAAGATGATCAGGCTGAATCAGAGGACAGACATGAAGTTTAGAATGTTATAGAAAACCAAATGCCAGTAACAGAAAATGAGCATTTTGACTTACCAAAAGAGTGGCGATTCCAGAAGTATCATCTACAAGAGGATATCATTGACAACCCTTCAGAAAGGATGATGACTAGAGCTCAACTTAGAAGATACTTTGATAATGTTGCTTTCGTTTCTCAAATAGAACCTAAGAATATTGATGAAGCTCAAAATGATGAGAGTTGGATTCTTGCTATGCAAGAAGAACTAAATCAGTTTGAGGTGAATCAAGTTTGGAAACTTGTTTTTAGACCTAAAAATCGTTTTGTAATTGGAACTAAATGGGTATTTAGAAGGTTGACGAACATGGTAATGTTGTGAGAAACAAAGCTAAGTTAGTGGCTCAAGGTTACAACAAAGAGGAGGGCATCGATTTTGATGAGACCTTTGCGCTAGTTACTAGACTTGAGGCCATTAGACACACATTTTAGTGTGTGTCTATGTGCGAGATTTCAGTCAAAACCCAAAGAATCACACTTAATTGCTGTAAAACGAATTCTAAGATATCTTTGCGGTACTTCTAATCTTGGCTTGTGGTATTCTAAAGATGATACTTTTGATCTTATTGGGTATAGTGATTCTGATTTTGCAGGAAGCAGAGTGGATAGAAAGAGTATGTTTGGAACTTGTCAGTTTCTGGGTAGTGCCCTTGTATCTTGGTTCAGCAAGAAGCAGACTTCTATTGCTCTTTCTACTGTAGAAGTAGAATACATAGCTGCTGGAAGTTGTGTTTCGCAAGTTCTATGGATCAAGCAACAGTTGGCAGACTACGGTCTGAAATTAGAAACGATTCCAATTAGATGCGACAACACAAGCGCTATTAATCTCTCTAAAAATCCAGTCCAGCATTCTAGAACCAAGCATATAGAACTCAGGCACCACTTCATTCGAGATCATGTTCAAAAAGGTAATATAGTGGCTGAGTTCATCCCTACTGAAAAGCAATTGGCAGATATTTTCACTAAACCGCTTAATGAAAGCCAATTCTGCTTGATTAGAAGAGAACTAGGTATGTTGGTTCTAAATTCGTAACTTTAGAACTCAGTAAGTTCTAAACGCTTTCTATAAATGAAAATGAAAAATTCTATGGTATGTGTTTTGACATTAGATCTGTGTGATTTTGTTTGTGTCCATGTGATTAAAATGATATATTGGATTTTGATGTTGAATTAATGTGACCATCAACATCAAAATTCAAACTCTATCAGACACATTAAGTGTTTATCATTTTTGTTTTGTTATTATTTTTATTTATTTTATTTTACTTCTTTTGTTGCAAAATAAATATAGCTGGAGAATATTTATTATAGGGGTATCAAGAGTCAAGTCAGTCACTTTCCCTCTCTCCTCTCTTAAAATTGCTTTTTGAGTTTAAATTTCAAATTAATATAACTGCCCTCTTCTCTTTCCCACGTTTTTGACACCATTAACACCAGCTATTTATTTTTCTCTTTCCTCATTTAATCAACAACTTCTTCATGAAGCTATTTCTCTCTCTCTCTCTCTTTCCCAAAATGAAAAACTCAAATCAATCTTTCCTCCCTCCTTCTTCATCCTCTGTCTCTCTCTCACTCTCGCTCTACTCATCCCTTTCCTCTGCCAAAGGAATTAGAAAAATCAAAATTAGAAAAGGTAGCCGAGAGTTTGGAAAAAGATAAAGTCAGTTCTGAGAATGAAGATGTGGGATTAGAAAAATAAAAAGGAGGATTAGAATCAGAAAGTCAAGAAAAGTTTGCTGAGAATGTTGAGGAGGCAGAAAAAGCTAATAATTTAGAGAAACGGAAAGAAAGTCCAGAAAAGGGACAAGAAGCAGAGGCTGTAACAAAAGCAGAAAAAGTGAAGAAAGCTGAATTAGAACTTGTGATTGAGGAAGCAAGTGAAGCTAAAACAGAAGAGTTGTTTTTCAGCGATGATGAAGAAGAGATGGGTACTGACATTGGAAAGGAGGCAGAAAAAGAAGATGAAGTCAAAAGGAAACCACTACAAGAGAATGAACCTAGTGACAGAGAGGCAGTGCTAATGGAATTGGAAAAAGGCCTAATTGAATAGCACAACAAAGAACTTGAAGCGAGTATCAAATATGGCAAAAATGTCATAGAGCATACCAAGCTCTTGGTAGACTCTATGGAAAAGTTGAAGAGTCTCAATGCAAGGAGACTGGCTCTCCTTAAGGTCAAAACAGTTGCACCCTCTCAACCATCTGAAAAACAGAAGTGGTTTAAAAGCACAGTTGCACCCTCTCCATCTTTTGAAAGGCAAAAGAGATTTAAAAGCACTACTCAAAGTACCATCTAACAAAAGTCATAAACCTCCTCTTCCTTCTGCCACCAAAAGACCCTTCTCTCCCTCTACTGCTCAAGTCATTCACAGTGCCAAAAAGGCCAAACCTGACTCTTGATGATGATTGATATCCCCTATTGTGTGTTGTTTGCTGCATGTTGTTTTCTGTTTGTGAGTTAATTTTATTTTATGTGTCTATTGATCTTTTCTGTTAACTTGTTATTTGTGTTATTTTTTGGAACAATTTACATTTTTTTTTGTTAATTGACGTTATTTGTGCTTTATTTTCTCTGTTGCTAATTCCTTGATAAATTTTTTATGTGATATTGCTTACCCTCTTTTTTTATGACAAAAAGGGGGAGAACACTACACTGCACATAGCTTTGATAAACACAGTGAAACCTAAGTGCTAAATTCTAACTGTGTATTATTCGTGTTCTAATGTTGATTATCTGGTATTCTAATGATGGTTATCTTGTATTCTAATATTGAGAATAGAATGTGTTTTTCTTCAGGATTGTCTTTGACTTTCAGACTTTAGAACTTCATTCTAATTCTAAAGTCAGACTCTAATCTTCATTCTATTCTGAGTTTCATAAGCCAAATCTGCATATATTCAGGGAGAGTCCATGTAAGTCTTAATTGTTTGCTTCATGGTAAATCTACTGATTTTAGGACTTGCATTAATGTATGCATGAATTTAGGGGGAGCACATGTATTCATTGTTGATAAATTTATTGGTTTTGTCATCATCAAAAAGGGGGAGATTGTTGGCTCAAGGTTTATTTTCTCCTTTTGATTTTGATGATTAGTTTAAAACCAAATAAATTTATATGTACTATTTCTGTGCTAAAAATATTTTATGCAGATTTTGTTATTGAAGATAAATTGAAGAAATTATTTCCTACATCCAAGATATTTACTTGAAGACCATGGAGACTTGGAAGAATTATTTTTGGTTTGGTATGTGTCTTAGGAAATTAATATAGGTTTGAGAGAAATAATGATTATAAGCACAAAATTAAATTTTTCTCTCTCCTAAAAATTATTTTTAAATATTTTAAAAATAAGAAAATTGAAAGTAGTGCTCAAAAGATTTTCCCCACGTTTTCCTATCCAAAATATCTTTGGACTAAATCTTGGTTAATAGCTATTTAATGCATTTCTGATTTGCAGCTGTGTTTCTGAACTCAACTGTCAAAATTCTGCTGCAGCTGTTAGCTTTCTGATTTTGAATTCAGCTCATGGTTTTATGCAACATCTCCTCTCATTTAATGCTGGCTAGCGTGCATGTGTTAACCAATGGACAGGCTCATTAATTACACCCCATGCCTCACTTTGCTTTAGCCAAAAACGTGACAGAACTCATTTAATGCTCTCAAGTTTCACACGTCATTAATATTAACCTGTCATTTCTCTATAAAAGTTTTTCTGTTCCTTCTTATTAACGTTGGACAAGAGTTGGAGCCATTGTTCAAGCTTTCAAAATCTCTCAAAACTTTCTCTTTTTGTTCTTCAAGAGATATCGTCCAAGTGAAAAGATTTTCTATTTTCATCTCTTTCTGAAGAATAGGTCTGTGTTTCTGAGTTTAAATCTGAAATCTGTTCTTTTATGCTTATAACTGCATTTCTCACTTTCCATATAGATTTTTGTAATCTGTTGTGGTTAGAGATTTTTAAAAAGAAATATACTTGTGTATTAGGTTAGTTGAGAAGCTAGTGTGTTATAAGGTTATCAAGTGACCTTCTCCATGTGTGAGATTTTAATGTCTTGATCTGAGTTTTCTAATCTTTGTAAAACAGAAAAGGGTAAAGGTCAACTAGAACCTATGTAATCTAGTGGGTTAAGGTTAGATTTAGGTGATTAAATCTATTTTCTTATAATTGTTGGTTTGTCTCTTACCCTTGAAAAGAGATAACATAGTGGAGGATCTTAAGATGCGTCTTGGGGAGTGGATGTAGGCGAGTGCCGAACCATTATAAATCACTGTGTTTATCTTCTTTCCTTTTCTGAAGTTGTTGCTTGATTATTTTTAGTTTACACAGGTATTTATATTTCCAGAAATGCAAAGTTAATTTAAGTTCAGTTCTGAATTGTAAGCAAGGTCTATCACTGTATAAAACTAGAACTCTGGATTTCTAAATTATAATCTTCTAAAGTTCTAATTAATTATTCTAAATTGATTTCTATTTGAATCTTGAAGTTTAATCCATTTTATAATTTTACAAAAAGGCTAGTGAAGAAGTTCTAAACGCAATAACTTCTCTTCGCAAAGTCTTTCTAAACTTGCAGTAGGCTGTTCTAATCTTGATAAATTTTCTTCACTGAGCTGTTCTAATTTTGCAAGAAGACTTGTGAGTCAGTTCTAATTTCAATTATTGTACTTCACACAGTCATTCTAATATTGGAACTGTGTTGTAAGAGTATTCTAAACTGAATATCTGTCTCTTACAAATACATTCTAATTCCGCTGCAAATAGAATTCTGATTTGATGTTTTTAAAAGCAAAATTTTTAGAAAACACAATTCACCCCCCCCTCTTGGATTGTGCCATACTTATACATGGGACCCATAAAACAGTTTCCTGAGATGCAAGATAATGGTGCGAGAATCCATATCCTCATGTTGCTTTTGAAGTTCAGAACTCATGCTGGCTAACATCACACATGTCACCTGCCCATCGTCATTAGTATGACGATTGATGTTATTCCTTTCTTCTTCAGTAGCATCATCAGGGAGAATGTCAAGTTTGCTCTTGTCAAGGATATATAACCTCTTTTCTTGCTTGAGAACAATTATCAAATTGCGATACTAGTCAATAAAGTTTACTCCGGTTAGTTTATTAGCATCAAGTATGCTACATAGGCATAGGTTATTACTCATGGTGATAATTTATTTACAAATATAAAGATATCAAGTATTAATTTCACACAATACTAAATTAAATAAGGTCTTTAATTTTAATTTAGGTCTTCCACTATTTTTATTCAAATTAATAGCCCTTTCTATTAATTTAGAAAATTCAGCATTTAGATCTCTTAGTGGGCTAAGATCCCAATTGACCCAAATAAACTTGGGTTTGCCTAGAAAGTTATATTGAATTAATTTAGGTAGATAATATTACTTATCAATCACATCTTTATGTGACTCTTAGATTAGTTCGGTGATAACTCATTGTCTAAACATATCAAATACATTTCTCCTAACCTTTACCCTAATATTTGATCATGAGTTTGCCCATCCAAATTAAATAAATTAGTTAAGTAAAACTATTGTTCAAGTTATTTGATAGTATTAAACATATTCGGTTACAACCAACTTTGGGTTTGCCCAAAAAATCAAATTGTAAAGGAGCTCTGATTTTCATGTTATAACAATGGGTGGCAATCAATCATATCCTTAATATATACTTAAAATTTTAATAAGGAATTTATTTTGAATTTTAATCACAGGTTTCATGCTTTGGCATGTATCATATCATATATCATATATACACAACATATATCTTTAGCATGTCATTCTAATTGGATGATTATAGACATTTCAAAAATTAATTTTCTTGGGCCATTAAGGAAATTAGATGGTAAAAAATCCTAAATAGCAGCTTCTTAGATCTTCATAAGGCCCAATAGCAGCTCCTTGACTTAGATTGTTCAATGCTCCATGTAATTTCTTCAATTCTCCTTTTTTCCTTAAGTTACAAAATAATATTGTATTTACATATTCTAATCATCTAACTATTACATAATTAAATTAAAATACATAAGAAATTTTACAATCTAAAATAAAAGAGAATCAGGACACGTAAGTTCTAGTTAAAAATTACATAAACCATTCAACCAAATGTAAAAAGCCAATAACATAGGTCTTTTTAATGTCCATAATCACCCATCATGCATAATCATATTAGCATTTAAATATTATCTCATATAAATATATTAATTATTGGCCTCATGTGTTGAAAATAAAATTTTAACAATTAAAATTTCATTGTTGATATTTTTAAAATCAATTTATGAATAAAATAATTTTATTTATATATCAAATCTTATTAAAATTAATTTTAAAATTAATAAAATTATTTTATACATCAATTTTATTAATTCTAATCATATTAGAACTAATAAATAATTTAATTTATTCCCTAATCCGATTACAAATAAATTCACAAAATAATTTTCTTACAAACTAAAACTTTTAATTTTCTTTTCTAAGAAAATTATAAAATATTCCAAATTCAATTTTAGTCACTGACAATTAATTTTAATAGCTCTCAAAATTTAATTAATTCAAAATTAATTAAAATACCCAATTAAAACTAATTTTAGGACTTAATTGAAATAAACACAATAATTTTGGACTCCTTTTAAAATATGGAAAACATTTAGGGACCAAAATGTAATTACGCTTTCGTTTTCTCAAAATCAGATCGTGGTTTCGACAGAAAACCCTTATCGCTAGCAACCAAAAACTCTTCTAGCATTGACGCGCTAGTTTGAGAAGAGGATGATCCAGCGGTGGTCGCACCACCATGGACCGTCCATCTCCGGCCTTGAGCGGTATTGTCATCGCCGGAAAACGTAGTTCATATTTTTTTTAAATAATCAAAAAATGAAACATGTTGCCATTGTGCAATCACTGGAGCACTCACAGGGTGCCGGCGTGCGTCCAGGTGAGCTAAACGCAGTGTTGACCCCCGCGGCTCTACAGTGGTCTGTGGTCTGGCGATGACAGTAACAAAACAGTCTCTGTGTTCTTCGTTAAAATTTCAAAAACAATTTTTTTGTTTTCTTTAATTTCATTAAATCAAGTTTAATTGAAAAATAGATTTGAAAAATTTAGAGAACATTAGATTCCATTTTATCAAATATCAAATCTCAGCACATGAATTAATCCCAATAATTAACATATTATTTTTACGCCTTAAATATTTAAACGATAACTTTTATACCACTGTTGAATTTTAAAATCAAATATATACAGCAAAATGATATAAATATAACAAATAGTTATACCAACAGGAATTCGTTTAAACCAATAAAGCAATAAAAATTTATTTAGATGAATACCTTTTTCATAGGTTCTTCAAAACTTTAATATGCATAGTTAAGTTGTCGCAAACCACAAGCAGTCCAAATATCCGACCTCTAGTAGTATCCACACGAATAAACAATTGAAAAATTCTAAAACTATTTTAAAGGGTCGAGAAGTTAAAGCATATGATGATGTCACGTACAAGCAACAATTCTGCAGTCTATATTATATCTTAAATCTTATATATGAAAATCTTAGGTTATAAATAAATTGCTTATAATTATGTATTTAAACCTTTTAAATAAATAAAGTATAACTAAAATATATATGTGTCTATTTATTTATTTAAATAATTTAAATAAATAAATCATAATACATATATTAATAGAATTTTCAATTTAATCAATTATATTTTATTTGTTTAACTATTTAAACAAATAAATCATAATTAAAGCATTTGGTTTATTTAATCTAAAATTTATCTTAATAAATTTTAAACATAAATCAATTAAGTCAATGCTTAATAATTTAGGGAATATAATTTACAATTTTGTTTTTAACTTTACAAAACTTATTTTAATCAAGTCATATTTGATTCGATTTTTCATTTTCACTTTTTCATATCCATTCTTATGCGTGTGACCTTTTTTAGGTTCCAAATATGTTGACAACAAATATAAATTAAATTAATTAATTAATATTTGAAAGTCAAGTATATTGTGTAGCAACATAATCAGACTGTCCAAATATTTAGAAAGTCAAAGTGGTTTAACTTAATTTTTCAGTGCATAATTTATCAATATAATTAATATCCCTTCATCATTAATGTTCTGATTTAGTAATTAGACATTGAGTGTGTCTACATTACTAAGTCATGTTTGTTCTCTTAATCTTAGCCATTGATAAGTTGAATGAAATTACAAATCTAATTTGCTAATTTCATTCTACCTTGTGCAATGATTTCTTAATCAATATTATTAGTGAACAATTAGAATATTTTTTCTAATTTACTTGGGGTGATGAATTATCTCTTAAATATACAAGTATCTCCATACAATTTCTACTATGTTCAATTATTAATTGCTTATTATTTATGTAATGAATAATGTGAACGAAAAATCAAAATATAATCATCCCTGTAAGATTAAGTAATAGGAATATAATCATCCCTATCAGATCAAAGAATCACTTATACAACCATCACTTGAGTATTCCATAAACATAGGTAACTCTCCATATATAATTTTCGTGCATGTCAATTTAGTGGACTTGTTTAAATAACAAACACATATTAATTCTAGATATCACATATATCTCAGTTTATGAGAATTCTAAGATAAGAACATAATATGTACCAGTCTCAACAGCTTTAGTCATTGTCCAATAATGATGAGAATATCGACTAGGAATATTTAGAGATATTGCTTTAATGCAAACATAAAATTCATAATTATAATCACATTATAATTTATTTTGCAAAGCATTATTGTCTCGTGGACTTTATATTTTATCAAGATTCAATGAATAGAATATAAAAAATAAAAAATATCTTATATTAATAATAAAATATTTATTATATGAAATATTATATTCAAAATATAACTAATCAAATTGGCTATAGAGAATATAACTAACACATAGAGCTAAGATAATAAAGAAATCGAATTATAGCATCTAGAGGAAGAAGAATTTCGAGATGGGTAGAGTTCCAGAGCTATGCAACCATGGATTGATGAAGGCTAGGTGGAGTTCTAATGCAATGTAACCATGGATTGATGAAGGCGAAATTCAACACCTTACTCATCGGAATGAGTATCCAGAGAAGTTCTTTAATAGCTAAGATAGCAGATGCATAAATGGGTAGAAGACTACATAGACCAAATCACCATGAGGATATATATATTTTGGATTTGGCTTTGTATTGAATGTTTGAGTTTTGTAAATCTGATCTTTTCTCCTAAAGAAGTAGAAAAAATATTTATTCATTATTTTCTCTGCCATTTTCAAATTGGTTCATAATTATGCTAAGATTGTTATTAGGCTTTGAGTTCATGAGATTTTTTATTTTTCAATAATATACTTTGCTTTTGCTTTAAATCTATTAATCGTCGATTCTTGGATTTGAATTCATTTACAAAAAATAATAAATAGTTGTTTGAAATAATTTATTATTTTATATTGATTGAAACAACTGTTTGGTTGCTTAGAACCTTTCCATTATAAGTTTTTGCAAGATGAGACCTACACTTCATCGCAACCATACTAAACTAACAAAGGTGTATGGTACATTACACAAACGATCACATAATATTGGGCTCAATACTCACATATTTTAAACTGTATTTATTCGGTACTTTTTTATAAAATAAGATAGCACGCAATTTATTAGTAGCTCAAATGAAAATTCCAATTTTGACTTTTGAATGTATTTAAAAATGACTCTTGGAATAAATAGTAAAATATAAATTTGGTCACTTATTTTGAAAATAAAAAATTTTAAAAATACAATATCACAATTCAATACAATATCAATAATGAGCAAATATAATTAAATACAATATCACAAATGATGATCATCAAATAACCACAAATATCCGTCTCAAATAAATATCTATAATATGGATAAAATTAATGTTTACAATTTTTCAAAAAAATAAATTACAAAATTAAGCTCTCACTAACCAACAACATCAAGAGATTCCCCAACACTCATATACTAACATGTCCCTTAAAGACTATAGGTGTAAGACCTTTGGTTAGTGGATCAACAAGCATTAACTCAGTATCAATATATGTATCCTTTAGATTATAAATTCTAACATCTGGAGGACAATCCCAAACACAAAAAATGGTCCACACTAAATTTTCTACCTATGCATAACTCAAAAGGTGTTTTAGGAATAGATTTGTCAGGAACACGATTTAGAAAGTACAATGCAGTTTTAATGGCTTCACCCCGAAAGAATTCAAGCAAATTATATCTACTCATCATGCTTTGCATTGATGGCATTGTGTACTATATGAGGAGCACTCAAGCTCCAACATTTTCATAACTATTCTTTTCATTTGTAAAAGCTGAGGAGAAAACTTTGCTTTGCAATACTTGTATGAACTATTTTCGAGCTCCCTCGCTCTCCCATTTACACCCAGTTCCTGTAGATTTTGCAAGGCTAAGTAAAAAAAACCTAGCTTTCATGTAAATACCTCTTTTCAATTCTTACATTCGTTTATAAGTAAGGTGACATATATTTATAGGAACGATTGCTTTAAGCTTCATGAATTCCATGTTTGAGGCAGTTCTGATCCATTGATCGACTGGATTTTGAAGGTGCTCAGCTCGCATTTCTATGTGATCTTAGGCAAACCTTCCCATTTTGGCATTAACTTGCCAACACCTATTGATCTTGTCTTTATTCTCTTTTTATCCATACTCGATCTCCAATTTCGAACATCCTTTTAGCTACTCTCTAGTTTGTATTTATTGGAGCAGATTGTAATAAAGATTATGAAATCTAGATTTCTCTTAGATCTCTATGTGTGTAGTGCTTTAGTTAGTGGTTTTGCAAAGTTTGAATTGTCTGATTATGCTATGAAGCTATTTGAGTAAATGAGTGTGAGAAATGCGATCTCTGTGAATGGCTTGATGGTTGGATTGGTAAAGTCGAGGTGTGGAGAAGAAGCCGCTAAAGTATTCATGGAGATGAGAAATTTGGTGGATATAAATCTTGATTCACATGTGATTTTATTAAGTGCATTTGTTGAATTTACAATGTCAAAGGAAGGGCAAGCAGGTTCATGAATATGCAATTAGAACTGGATTGAATGCATCAAGATTGATATTGGAAATGGGCTTATCGATATGCATACTAAATGTGGTGCTATTATTGATGTTGGATAAGTTTTTGGGCTCATGGCTGACTCGAATTCAGTCTCCTAGAACTCCATCATTTTTTGTCTCGACCAAAATGAATGTTTTGAAGATGCAATCAAGTGGTACCATGCAATGAGGAGGATTGGATTGATGCCTTCCAATTTCACATTGATAAGTTCTTTAAGCTCATATGCAAGCTTGGGGTGGATCATATTAGGCCCGTGAATACATAGTGAAGGGCTTAAATTTGGATTTGATTTGGATGTTCTAGTTTCAAATGCGCTTCTTGCATTATATGCTAAAACTGAATATCTTGATGAGTGTCAAAAAATTTTCTCCTTGATGTTGGGGTATTGAGGATTGTTATATTTTATATTGCTTAAAGGGAAAATTGAATGAGCTAGATTGATTTTATTTAAGAAAATTGATTTTCGTTATTAGGTCCATTTATTGATCCTCAAATTAAAAGTCTTTTACTTTGGTAAGAGTTTTATTTTGGAATCGCCACTCTCTTTGGGAAAATTCTAAATTAATCAATTCTTTAGAATTGACTAACTCAGTTTTAAACTAGAGACTGAGTAAAGGAGTTAGGTATGGTATTAGAAAGGTGTTAGGCACCCGAACTGCCCAGTTAAATTGACCTCCTTATTGTCTATTAATTCACAATGATTAATAATAGGATTAACTTGAATTGAGGTGTGAAATCTATTTTAATGTAATTTTAGAAATCATGGAAATCATGCATATCGTCTCATACATAAAACACAAAGTAAATCATTGAAAGAAGGGGGAAAGGAGAAAAGAGTACATCCCATCTCCTAATTATACATTCCACCCTTAACCCTCTAGATTTTTCAAATCCTCTTAATTTATTACAAATAAGCAGTAGTAGGACCCATTAAGGCCCTTTACATTGAGCTTAGTATAATGAACACAATAATCAATCATTCAAAAATTATAACATCCATATCCAAGTCCATAAATACACACAATCATTCAATTAATGATGTTTATGGTGCACGTTATATTCATAAGTTAGTAATTATTGGGTTAGCACAATAATAATCATAAAATAATAAATAAAAGTGCAAGAATTTAAAAGATAGAAAACTAAAAGTGCATAAAAGTAAAAGATAGTAACTTACATGCAATAAATTCAAAGTTTTAATCAAGATTTAGGTTCAAAGCCTTGATGTCCATCATGAATGATGGACAAATACACTTGTCACTACCCATTTCTTGCTAGACTATTCAATTCATTTTTGGTCAAAATCACAATCCTTAATGATAAATTCTAGTGCTTGACCATTGCAATATCGAATCGGGTTCATTTTATTGATGTTTGATGTTCTGAACCCCTGAAATAAAGTTTTGTGTGCCAGAAGTAAAGTGACATGGGCCATATGAGGAGTGGTGTGTGCCACACATAATGGTGCTCGAAACTTACCCGGATTAGAGTATCACAAAACAAAAAACTAGGCATTCTAACTACAGCAGAAAGGATGTGCGCAACACGTAGGGGCATGTGCTACTTCTGACACAGCCAAAAGCTTTGATTGTTCACGGATTTCTCTCCTAACCAAACGAAAAATGAGTGTTTTTCACCCAAAGAAAAGAGAAAAAGATGAAACAAAGGTTTTAAAGCTCTCAAAAGTTACCTTTTTTCTAAAGAATCCAAAGATTTTGGCGATTGAATGAAAGAACACCCAAAATCTTGATTCTAGAACCGAAAGTCTTATATTGAGATTAAATGAATGTGTTTGTGGATTCTTAGAATAACAATAAGGGATTTTTTTTGTTAAAGATTAATGAATAACCTTAAAAATCCAAGAAGAAACACTTGTTTCTCTTTGATGAATAGTTTAGTTTTGAAAATGATAGAGTTTCCAACAACTTCTCTAAAAAACCTCTCGTTGGCACAAATTCCAAGGCCTATTTATAAGCAAATGGAGTGTAGCCCTAATTTTAGGGCCTAGATGGCAAATGCCACTGGTTGTTCCTAAAGTCAGGTTGGACCCATTTTTACTTAATGGGACCGGGTGGCACACAAAATCGGTGCACAAGGAAGCAAGCTGGGCAAACCGAAAGCATTTTCAAGGCCCGATTTTGTTGTGAAATGCCCAAAAATTCAAAAAAGTAAAAAATGGTCAAATACATCCATTATCTCAACCACGAACCATCACTCCGAGAATTTAGAGCGATCAAGATTCTCGATTCAATTTTATTTATAGAAAAAAGGCTATCATCACTTAGCCATTTTAGGAGCAAAAACTGAGCATCCACAGTTTGCCCCCACTTTGATGATATTTTGTTTTTTGAACCATATGTCATCAAAGTGTGAAGTAGATGTGCAAGTAAAAAATACATACCTAGCAATTGTCGAATTGTCGTGTCCGGTTGAGACAGGGTAGGCATCCTTTAGACTGATTTGCGTTCTTTGAACAACTTGAACGGATTAAGTGCGCCATTTTAGTGGCTTTGTTAAAGTGGATTGCCATTTTGATAGTGTTCAACCAGTTGAATTGCATCACAATGGTTGATGTCTTCTGCGACTGATTATGCCAATTGGCGACTAGTTGAAATGTGTCACTTTGGACCGGTGTCACTTTGAACATGTAAGGTAGATGAGCTATGGCATGGTGATTATTGGTGGCTTCTACAAATGTCTACACCATTTTGGCGGTTAGGTACACCACTTGAGACGGCTTGGATACGCCATTTGGGACGGCTTAGGTGCGCCACTTGGGACGGCTTAGGTGCACCACCTAGGACGATTTAAGTTTGAAATGAACCACTTTAGGCGGTTATCACTTTTGGATATGTGCATTCTTTGAACGGCTTGGGTGTGCCGCCTATGACAGCTTAGCCTGAGATGTACCACTTTGGACAGTTTTCACTTTGGATAGGTGAGTTCTTTAAACAACTTGGGTGCACCACCTAGGATGACTTAGTCCAAAATGCGCCACATTGGGTAATCCTATAAAAAGCAATTTTGCTAACAGAAACGAGGCCTTTAGCCAATGAGTTAGTATAGAAAGTTCCATGATTATGCCTAAAAAAGCGTGCTTGTGTGAAGCGTCAGTTCTTATAAAATTGAATTTGCATAAAAATGTGTGAGTTTGTGTGACTTTATATGAATTTATTAAAAAATATGTCGTGGCATGCAAAATGAGGGAATCTCACCTGTCAGGGCAAGACTTACCTATGGCTAGTGGTGATGCCCTTGCTTAGGTGGTGAGCCATTGATGGGTTGCCAGCTAAGCATAGGACCTAGTTGTAGTAAGTGGACCTTCGGTCCATTTTGGGTCTATGGGCCAAAGTTAGGCCCAAAAGCCCTTTAAGTTGTTATATATAGGTGAAATGACACTCATTTGTCACTTTCAACCTAACATTTGAAAAAGCTTTCTCTGAAACTCTCTTATTCCCTCTCTTTCGACCGTTACTCATGGCTGCTAAGAATGTTGTTGATTGGCTTCCCGGGGGCACAGTGATCGATCTTATGACTCGACCAATCGATCACGGTATAAAATTGCAGGAGTTCATACCTGACATAGGGAATTCTATTAGCCTATGGCTAGATTTGCCCACTCATCCACTGAGGTAACTCAAAGTCCCTCTTTTTGTATTTTTTTTGCATTAACAATACTAGAAACATGCAAATTATAGGTTAGAAATCACAAACTAGGTGGGATTTTACCTTGTAGGCGAATTTTGGTCTTACTGTGCCATTATTGCATGCGCCACAGGTGTTGTGGCATGTGCCACTTGAGTTGTTGTTTGGCTAGACTACTACATAGTGGCACGTTGCATAGACAGTGGCTTGCACCACTACTAGTGGCCTGCGCCACAGCTACTATGATTTGCCTGATTTTTACTACTTTTCCTCGATTACCTACGATGAAGACACACAAACTTGAGCTTAGAATTTATTCAATAGAATACTTATAATGATTTATTTTGTAGAAGAGCATGAAATATGGGAAATCGGGCGGGAACGCC
Source organism: Jatropha multifida (assembly GCA_948099535.1). NCBI lineage: Eukaryota > Viridiplantae > Streptophyta > Magnoliopsida > Malpighiales > Euphorbiaceae > Jatropha > Jatropha multifida. Next base: position 9,203 of record CANUEX010079907.1, on the reverse strand, counting down.
TATATAGCCGATGAGTGGTTCGACTAGTTGTCCGTTAGAGTTTAGGATCGCATCCGGGAAGCTAGTTTCGGGCATTCTATTGACACACTGCCACGGGTGCAAAGGTAGACTCTGCCTTCCAATATTCTTACTCTGATGGAGCGATGGATGGATACCACTCATACTTTTCATTTTTCGTTTGGAGAGATGACCATCAGACCGGTGGACTTTGCAATGATCATCGATCTTCCATTCAAAGGATGGTCTCTCATGTTTGATGACCAGTTACGGATCTTGGACTGATTAGGCTTGCGAGCAAGCCTCAGAGCTATTATAGGTATGGAGCCAACTATTTCTAATAAGAGAGTCTGATATGAGAGCATCATCATATAGTATAAGGAGATGCCCTAAAGCGAGTTGAGGAGATGGACGTGGATGTAGTGGTCCAGGCCTTCCTCTTTTATTTGATGTCTACTACCTTGTTCACAAATCACGAGGACGATATGGATTTGGCACTACTAGCACCACTGCAGGACTTAGACGCGACCAGGCAGTATAATTGGAAAGCTGTTGCCTTGTCATATCTCCATTATAGGATGAACCTATACGTCAAAGGCGCACACCTTGGTGATTCTGATTTTTCTTTTTCTTTTGCTTTTTATCATTGATGGTTGTTTTATCCTTGACACAGATATGGGTTTGTGAACACTAGGTCCTTCTCGTGCCGACACTACCAGGAATGAGATGACTCTTCCTTAAGGCCAAGCTTGGAGTGTCACGCCCTGTCTCCAACCACCAAAGGAATTGTCCGTTTGGGATCAAGCCGGGTCTTGCCAATCCAATATGGGTTTGTGAACACTAGGTCCTTCTCGTGCCGACACTACCAGGAATGAGATGACTCTTCCTCAAGGCCAAGCTTGGAGTGTCACGCCCTATCTCCAACCACCAAAGGAATTGTCCGTTTGGGATCAAGCCGGTTTCATCCCATATTGGATTGGCAAGACCCGCATGGTTTTATCCCGCAAGTAAAATAGAAAACTTCCTAGGAGGTCACTCATCTTAGGAATTCTATCAAGTGAGCACGTTTAACCCTATAGTTCTTCCAACTCTCCAGCCATTTCACCAAATGACGCCTCTGATGATTAGTTTCTCCCTTTTCGATATATGATTCAATTCATTCTTGTATCCTGCATTCCACCACCCTAATTAATCTGCCATTCTAAAAGCTCATGAGCTCTTTCTCTACCCGCCCTTTTAGGATCGATTTGCCAGGACGGGATGTCACATGGAGGTTCAACAAGAGGTATGCCCATACCACCTCGGACATATCAGTATTTAGGTAGATGGGAGCGTTGTGTAATTTTAGGGCCTAGGTGGCTAATGCCACTTGTGGGTTCGAAAGTCAGGCTAGGCGCATTTTTACTGAATCAACCTGAGTGGCATGTAAAATGAGGCGGTGTATTAAAAAGCAGACTAGTCAGACTTAAAGTGCTTCTAGGATCTAGTTTCACTACAAAACCTCTAGAAATCTGAAAAAGTAAAAATGATCAAATACATCCATTATTTCAGCCACGAACCATCAATCCGAGAATTAAAGCGATCAAGATTTTTTATTCAAATTTTTGTTAAAAGAAAAGGTTATCATCAATGAGCCATTTTAGGGGCAAAAATTGAGTGTGTATAGGTATGATTAAGTATTATGGAATACAGTTATTAGAGCATTGGCCGTTTCAGAGCTATCGATTTTAGAAGCTGTAGAATTTTATAGGAAGATGATGAGAGCTAGATGGAGTCTTAATGGAGTGACGTTTGTAAAACAATGTAGCAGCTACAACATCTCTTTCATAGATTGGATTGAGCCAGCAGATTCATGCACTAAGGCTGAAATACAACATTGTATATGATAGTGTTATTGATAATGCACTTCTTACTTGCTATGACAGGTATGGAGAAGCGGATTATTGTAGGAAAATATTCTTTAGAATGTCCGAAAGAAGAGATGAAGCTAGTTGGAATTCCATGATTTTTGGATGCACACATAATGAATTCTTGCCCAAGGCCATGGATCTAGTCTTAGGTGTGATGCAAAAGGGTTAGCGATTGGACTATTTCACCCTTGCCACTGTTCTTAGTGCTTGTGCCTCTGTTCCAACATTAGAGCGTGGCATGGAAGTCCATGCCTATGCAGTAAGAGATTGCTTAGAATCTGATGTTGTGTTTGGGAGTGCACTGTGTTGATGTGTACTCAAAATGTGGAAGGATGGATTATGCATAGAGATTTTTTTAGATAATCTCTATGAGGAATGTGTAGTCTATGAACTCAATGATCTCGGGTTATCCACGTTATGGAGTGCAAATGAGGCTGTGACACTTTTCACTCCAATGAAGCTTGATAATCAATTACCAGATCACGTCATCTTTGTTGGTTCTTTCGGCTTGTAGTCATGTTGGTTTGGTAGAAGAAGGATATAAGCATTTCAAATCCATGACCAAACAATATAGATTGGTTTCTAGGATAGAGCATTACCCATGTATGGTAGATGTCCTTGGATGGGCAAGTGAACTTAATAGGATAGAGAACTTCATTGATATAATGTCAGTCGAACCTAATGCTCTTACTTGGAAGACAATTTTAGGTGGTTGCTGCCGAGTAAATGGTCGCAAGACTGAGTTAGGTTATAAAGCCGCTAAAATGATTATGGATTTGGAACCTCAGAATGCTGTGAATTATGTTCTTCTTTTTAACATGTTTGCTTCAGCAAGGAAGTGAGAGGACAAGGTAAAGGTTAGATGGGCAATGAGAGAGGTAGCAGTGAAGAAGGAAGTTGGATGCAATTGGGTAACCATGAAGGATGGGGTCCATGTTTTTGTAGCCATCGATAAATTACACCTAGAATGATATTTAACTTAAAAAAAGCTCAAGGAACTCAATAGAAATTAAGGATGCAGGATATGTGCCTGAGACAAAATTTGCATTATATGATCTTGAGCTAGAGAACTAGGAAGAACTGTTAATGAGAAACTTGCAATTGCTTTTACCCTCACCACAAATCAGGTTTTGGCAATTAGGATAATGAAAAACCTACGGATTTGTGGTGATTGTCACTTTGCCTTTAAATACATATCAAAAGTCATTGCTCGTCAAGTAGTGTTATGAGATTAAAATAGGTTTCATCATTTTATGGATGGTAATTGTTCTTGTGGGGACTATTGGTAATTGACATATTGGCTTAGTTCTTGAAGCTACTAGTAGATCAAATGTGGATCTAAAAACCTGATGCATCAGATTTGAAGCATTTTCCTATGAAGAGTCAGCGTAGACGACATTTATTCAAAATGAGCCTTCATCTCTTCCCTGCTTCACTATAAAGGAAGACAGTTAAGACTTATAGCAAAGGAAGGTTGTAATGAATAATAAATCATATATTTGGGGGATGGGTACGATATCACAGACCAGACGTGGATTGCATGATAAAAATTGAATTAGGCCTCAATTGACTTTGCAAAATATTTTCTTGTATCATTTTTATAGAGATGATGAACCCAAAGCATGAACAAAGAGTGTAGACAATGTAAAGTCCTCAAGGTCTACATTCAAAATGGTTTATTACTAAGCTTATTACACTTTCGGATTTAATTTTGGCTAGATTTGTTCTAAGAGAAGCTTGTTTTCAAGGTTGATAATCTTATTTATCAATGTTTATATTGTTGTAGTGATTGATTCCTGAATTTATTTTTTTATTATCATATGACATGAAATTCCATTTTTTGCAGGTAGCATTTTATATGACTGTATTGTCAAAGGCTGAGAAGTTGAAGCGAGTCTTGAGAAATCACCTTGTGGGTTATTTTTTCTTTAATTTTTATTTTATTAGCATGTGCCTTTTTTCGCAATTGTTTGGTGTTTGCAATTCTTTTTCTTAGCTTCCTTTGCTTGTGCCAAAGATTTAGGGTGTTATTCAGTCACTTCGTTTTTTCAAGCTCAGGTTTGAAATTAGTCTCATGACACTTTCTCTTGATTTTTCACCTTCTGCTTTGCGATTTTGATAGAATCAACCCTTAGCTGAATTTTTATTAACAAGAAAAAAATCCTTAGCTAAACTTATTCTTTCTTTATTATTTGATGCTTTTTTTCATATCTCAAACTAAATTATTAGTTTTTCAAATATGTATACGTGATTGTGATTCCTTTCTCGTGTCTTAAAATCTTTGATATAAACTGGATCTGTTTCGTTTTTAGGCAATTTGGTATGCTGATCTTTGTTTATAGGTTATTTGGGAACCAGAACATTCCCCTTTTTCCTTTTCCTTTTTCAGAAAAAAAATAATAATAAGAAAATCAATTTTGCAACATGCAAATTTAGTTTCCCATATTATCCATTTTCTAAAAATTCTAAATTACGCCTTTATATTTCTTTAAATTTTTTTTTCTTCATTCTTCTTTCTTTGCTCATAGTTTAGGAAGAACCTATAGAACAACCATAAATTAATTCTTCATTAAAAAAATAATTCTAACTAATTTATATATCAAGAATATCAACTTTTATAATAAAAGATATTTTGTAATTTTTATATTTAACTTTTACCTTGCAATACTTCAGTCCAAACAATACAATCTTATTAAACCTTCATTACCTTATTTCCTCCTAAAGATTAAAAAACCATTATTTTACCTTAGCATGTCATATCCGTTACTCTACTAAACCTTTTATCACCCCATCCAAACAAGGCCTTAAACATTAACTATTATGATTTTTTATATAATTTTTTTTCCATTTTACCCATTTCAATTGTTAGCTATAAATTGAGCATGTTGCTTTCTCTTTCATTACCTATTTTCCTATTTCATTCCTTTTCTTAAACTCCCTTCTTTTTACCTTCGGAGAGTTGGTAGTCTTCCTGTCGCTTCTGATCATTCTAACATTGTTTCTCTTCTTACTGTTAGGTATTTCTTGGATGATCTGTGCTTAACACCTCCCATTTTGAACTTTCAACCCCTATGACAATAATATCTTCAAAAATAATCAACCTTCTATTTTTTGTTTTTGATAATTATTGTGTACTTGGGTCCTAATACAAATGGCATAACTTTGGATCTGGAGTGGCTCAGAATAATGCTTTCCTCTCTATTTCAAGCCATTCTGAATATCTTATATTGTTATTCCTTTCCTATGCTGTAGATTTTCATGAAAAAGCATTTTGCCACCTCAAATTTTGTGCTCTAGTATGAGATATATTGGCTAAATCGCTGCATCAAGTTTTCAGTGTAGGTTTCTCTCTCTCTCTCTCTCTCTCTCTCTCCCCCTTGGACTTGGTATGCATGCCCTTTTTTTCCGTTAACCATGTGGGTTGATATATATTTGTCAGACAACTATAGAAATGGATGCTTTCCTATGTTATTGAAAAAAAATTAGTCCTTTATATTTGTTCACGTAGACACTGATAAGTTGATTTTTATGCTTAGAATTTGGATCTTAAAAGTATGATAACCATCAACCTCATAGATAGTTGTTTTCAGATTTTGAGCAGATGTAAAGGTTTAATGTGTTTAACATTTTTTTTTGTTTCCTTTTTCAGCCGTAGGCGGGATTTCATATGGTTTGTTACTACACTTTTACTTAGGCATCTATACTACTATTAATTAATAAAGTTTGTACTTTACAAGTGTTGAGGACAATGTCGCACCCATCTTGTTGCTAGGCTAGTGGTTGCTTGAGCAATAACCTATGTTTATTAGGTTCTTATGGTTGCTTTCTCAGCTACTTATTCCTTCCTTATAATCTTAATTGTATTCCCAACATCTTTTTCCTTTTCTACACTTAGTTTTGTTCTTTTGAGTAGGATTGTTTGTTTAACAGCTGTTATGATTTTTTGCCTGCTTTACACACACCAGATATATACTGGACATGCATCATAATAATTGATGTTTCAAGTGGAAGCAATTTAGTCTTCTAGAGGATCAATGGCTATTGATGGAAGATGTCCTTGAAGGAGGTGGGATATTGCGGAAAAAGAAGCACTGGCCTATAAAGAGAGAATACAAAAGGCGAAAGAGTTTGAGGTGTGCAACAATATTATTAAAATAATTATTTTTTGGTGGGTGGGGTGTTAGGATCATCTTGTTGCATTGAGAGCCTTCAACCATTATCCTTTTCGGGCTTTCTTTTGCATTATGCTTCTACTTTAGTATTTTCATTCACTTTGCCGCTTATCCTCAGTATTTTATTTTTCATAAGCAATTTAAGGGACAAAATGTGTGGCAAGCACCAAAGGAAAATAACTAAATAAGGAGGCTCCTCAAGAAACTATGATGGAATTCATCATCTGGTGTGTCTGGTGGTTTGCAGGTTGTATAACCGAATCAATGTCAACAGAGAAGCCAATGTATTGTAATAAAGCTAGTGCTGCAATAGAATTGTCATATTGGCCAATCAATCAGCAGATCATGTTGCTCAACTTCCTTTGGGATTTCATTTGCTTAACCAATCTCCTCCTCCTCCTGTTGCTCCTTGGTTCGATGTTACGTGTTGCTAGTGGGGCAACTTACCGTAGAGTTTGTTTTAGTTCTTATTGAGCATTAGCTTCCCTTCTGTACCCAAAAAAAGGCAATGGTGATTCACAATGGTGAAAGCACTTGTTAACATATTATTCATTTATTTATTTATTCATAATAAAATTTTCCATATTATGCTCGTCCAAAAGTGGAGATTTCAAATTTTTAATTATTGGTCTTGCAAGTAAAGTTGATCTAAAAACAAAATCCACTTATGGTGATTCAACAAACTGTTAGTGTGCTTTGATAAAATTTCAATAAAGACAACAAGAAATACGCGCATTTGGTTAAAATGAGCATATAATTACACATCATAGTGCTGTCCATTAAAAATATATGTGCTAGAAACTTAGAGAGAAATGCATGTGGCAAACAACCAAATTTTATACATGCTCTTTTTTCTCATCAACCACAATAATTATAGCTGGCTATTGTCTGTGCTTCATATCCTACAAAGATCGTTCAACCATAGTATCTAAATTTTTTGGACTCTCGTCTATTTTCCTCAACTGACACAAGACTATATTTGATTGAATGTAACGTAATCAAAGATATAAAAGAATGAAAAATGTAATGGAATAGAATGTAATTAAGATTTTATTATCATGTTTGGTAATGTATTTGAGAAAATTTATAGAATGTAATCACCATTCATTTTTATGTTTGTTTATAAATATATAATTTAATAAAAACACTATCACCATTGTAACGCCCCAAAATTTTGGATCTTAAAATGATATTATTTAGACGGGTCATAAATGGTATCACTAGAGAAAGAAATAATATTTTGTTTAGACCCAATATTAATATTGAACATAATTAATATTTGTGGAGTTAATTAGATTTTATGTGATTAGTCTTAATTAATTAATTAAAGTTAAGATATAAATTTTTCATGATAAAGTAAGTAATAAATAATTGGTGAATAGTAGATTATCGGTTTGTGAATAGTAACATCGGTCCGAAACTTTGTATTATTTTTGTCCGAAAAAATTACTATTGATGTTTTATATTTTATTTAATATATTTGGAGTATGTTTATATGATTTAAGTGGATAGAAAATATTTCATGAATATTTTTGAAGAATTTAAGTATTTAATGAATAGTGTTTTCTAGTGTAGTGTATTAAAGAAAATTGAGGAATTATTTTTATGGAGTTAAGTTAATTAATTGGTGGAGTTAAATAACAATTAAAGGAGAAATATTTAGTGAATATTTAGAGCCTTTGGATTAGAATACCTTGACTTGATCTAAGCCATACACTTGTCAAATTGTGGTGAATTAGCAACATTTGTTTTGTTGACTTAGTCAACAAAACTTATCCAACTTCTTCTACTTCTTCTCCTCCCATTCCAATGCCACTTTCTTTCTTCTTCTTCTCCATTTTCTTTCAATTTCTCTACTTACAAACTACACTAAAATAGATCAATTAAACCATAGTATTGCCATTAAACTTGAAGAATTAAGTTAACAAGGTGGTTTTTGGTGATTAGAAGTAAAGATATTGGAGTTTGCCACAAATTCAATTAAGTTGTGATTTTTGGTTCTAAGGATTTAATTAAGGAATTCATAGTATTTATATGTTAGATTATGCTTTAAATCATGCTCCATCTTCATCTTTAATCATTTCTTGATTTTAATGATTATTTTTGCTACTTTGAAGAAATTGATGAACCCTCCACCAAAGGCAAAGAGAAGGCTAAGGATTAGAGTGTTCTAAGCTTCTTTAAGCTTCATTATAAGGTTAGTGCAATAATATTCTCATTCCCCTTTCATTTTCTTAAGTTTTCAATTTTAGGTTTTTGAAGGAATTTTGAGAACTTTGTATGTTTTGGTTAAATTGATGAGTTTTGATGTTAGAGGTGTACTTAGGTGGGATTGAAAGTCATTTTTGACCCTTTTATAATTTCCATCCGTTTCTGACTTCTTCATGAAAGTTGTAGCTCTATTTCTCAGCTTTCCAAAACATCCTCTTATGTTCAATTCCAATTTAAATACTAAAACTTGTTCTGTTATGATGTCTCACATGTAAGTCCGAATTGATTGTCCCTTTTGGCCACTAAAATGGTAATATAATATCTTGTGTTCTTCATAAAAGTTGTAGTTCTACTTCTTATCTTTCTAAAACATCCTCTTGTGTCTAATTTGAATACCTATAGCTCAACTTATGATTTTTATACCAAAACTGGTTGTGCTGAATCGTGTTTGGATTGTTGGTCTGTGTTTTTGGGTTTCTTTCACCCTCTTAGAAAATGATTTGGACCATGGTCCCTGCATGATATTTGTGGAATTTTATCTTAGCTTTCTAATGAATTAATTTTCACTCAATTTGAAGTCCTATAACTTCATTTATACCTTGAGAATATAGTAAAGGTCAGGTTTATGAAAATGCTGAAAATTTCTTGATTTAAGTACTTTTATACTATATTAAGTGTATATATATATATAAATATTTTGAATATTTCTAATTGAATGTATTAAGTATGAATAAAAAGGAGAATGTGATAATTTTAATAAGTTGTAAGTTAAGTGATTTTAAAATAATGAGTATTTAAGTGATAAAGTGTTTTGAGTAAAGAATTGTGAATCATTAACATGATCATTTGTGAAAGAAAGATTGATTTTTGGGCTCTACTATACATGATTGAAATATAGTAAAATGAGATTGAT
>CANUEX010079906.1:0-36850 GCA_948099535.1 Jatropha multifida | reverse complement strand
ATAATATGGGCTTACTATTTCGATAGTCTAATGATAATAGGGATGGAGTGTGATAGTTTAGGCTTACTACGGGCCTCGGGTGCCTTAAGCTTACCTAGGTCCTAGTGCCGGTCCGGCCCACGGTTTTGGGTCGTGACAAATATGGATTTGTAAATGAATTCCATAAAATTTTATAAAGAAATCTAAATTTGAACGAGATTTATTTATTTCAAACGGACTCTTAATAGACTTCTAAAGAAATCTAGATTTGAACCATTGAAATTTTAAAATGTTCTAAATTCTGATATAGTTCTAATCCAATACACTCCTCACCGATGATCATGGTTTGATTCTAGATTTTGATCGGTTCGATTTCAATTCGGCTTTGATTCAGAACCAAACCGTTGTCATACCTAGCTATGATCCTCAAATTCTTTAAAAAAAAAAAAAAAGAAGCAAAATTACTTACAGAGAAAGAGTAGCAAGTAGCAATATTGGCGATGGAGATTTTTGTGTAATTTTATAGCGTTGAAGGAAGGAGAAGAGAAGAGAGGGGAATGGACGGACCTCCGGCCAACGATTGGTGCTCCGTCTGCCATGGACGGTTCAAGGTCCCTTGCCAGGCGAATTGCTCTCACTGGTTTTGCGGTATTTTTCCAATTTCCTTTCTTCTTGTTTCCCTCCAACAAAATGCAAAACCTAAAACAAAAATTGTCTCCTTCTCTTCTTTTCTACTTTAATTATTTTCAAATAGAAATCTTTTCTCTGTGGAATCTAACATTGACGTTAATATGAAGTAATGATCCTTCAATTTGTTAGTGCTTGATTATTAGATTGGTAGTCTTCAATGAAGTTGAATTTCTTTTTTTATTCAGAATACTTCAATTTTTTTTCATTTCTGCTTAACCTTGAAGTGCCTAGGTTGCTTATGTAAAATCAAGGAAAATTACCAGTTCAATCACAATTACATGAAGGTGCCAACATGTGAATGAAGAACCCAATGTCTATTTACTATTGAGCTTAAAGTGTATTAATCCTTCTTTTTAAGCATATTGAAATGATAATTAGGATATGTTTATGCCTTTTTGTTCCAGATATATCATTCAACTTTTAAAGTAATTTCACCCTCCCTCCCTTCATGTGCTTTGTAGGTGATTGTATTATGCTAGTTTGGCATCATGGATCTGCAATTCAACCATGTAAATGTCCACTGTGTCGTCGTCAAATCACATTGTTGGTCCCTGGTGAAGCTTCACAGAGGGAACGCCATAACCCTGAGGTTGCTGAGATTCTGCATAAGGTTGAAACTTATAATCGGCTTTTTGGTGGGCAGACCACTGGTCTAATTCAGGTCTGTATGTTTACAAGCTATGATATCTTTGCCTTTATTTAATCAGATTATTTCATGCAGCTAATGTTTTCTACTAAAGGAACTAGAGCCTGATAAAATATTTTAACAATAAAAAGTGGAGCATTCTGATTAACAGAGGAGAATTTTGACACTAATCAGTGCATGTGATTGTTTCAGTTCATACTTCCTATCCCTTGCCCAGCCTTTTCTCCTCCGACTCTTTAATACTTCTATACATGCTTAAAAGTTCATGTCTTATGAATTATAAGTTATACAGTGGCCTAAGTTTACGTTCTTTGCTTCTGTATATTCCACATTCTACATCTTTGCTCCTATTCAGCACTCTTATCAATGCCCCTGTGCTCATCATATATATGATATTTGCTCTCCCTACTAGATAAAAAGGAAAAACGGAAAGTAGAGGAGGAAAAAGCTGTTTCTTCATTCTCCTTGGTTGCACTATTCATTAAGGTTTTTATCTCATTTTGCTGATGACTGGAGTTACAATCTCATCTAACGGATGCATTAAAATATTTTGTTGTTTTTTTTGTTTGTGGACCCAAAATGAATGAAGTATGTTAGTAAATATGATTTCTAGCTGTAAGAATAAAAGTTACAGAAAGTGCATAAGTCTAAGAGATTTTAACCTCAGTGCTTATAGTTATAGAACATTTACCTGAGTTCTGTCATTAATTGCTTAATGGTTAGTAGCATATTTTTTTTCCTGTTGGCCAGGGAAGTTGATATTTACTTGTACCAATTTCTCAAATTGCAAGTATATTTTAATTGATCTAGAATATCATTTTGGAGTTGTCAAAAAAAGAAATATCATTTGGAGCTTTATGAATAGTTTGGGGTGGATTCTGATTTTATTATGAACCTTCCCTTGTTCATAATTCCTTTGTCATGTGTGCAGTGAACTGCTTTTATATAGCAGTTGTTTCTGTCTATCTAATTTGTTTTGTATATCTCGATGTCTTGTGTGTCGATCTGTAGTTGATCTTTACATAGTCATGAACTTTGTCCAAATTAGTGGACGAAGTTTTTGGCCATGTCCTCTTTCAAAAGCTAGTTTCGAAGTTACCATTTATCTCTCTTATGCACGCACACTTGCACAAAAGCTAATAAAATTAGAAAAGGTCTAGGAAAAAAAAATGATTGATTGATGGTGTTAGATCATGACATACACAATTTTAAATATGTTTTATCATTTATGATCAAATTCACATTTAATAAGTTGACGTCAGTTTTTGACACATCTATTCTCTTATCTGCAGCGAATGCAAGACCTTCCATTTCTGCTACGAAGGTTGTTATGGGAAATGACAGATCCTCAAAGATCACTTCCTTTTGTCATCAGGGCACGTGTCTATATTGCGGTTAAGTAAATTGGCAACTTTACTGTATGCATGCTTCTTTTTCTTTTTCTTTTTGTCCTTCTTTCATTGTGGATTTTTAGCTCTCGCATATAACACATTGTTCATCTTTGATTTTGTTATTTTTTAATTCCATGTGTGTGTGTGTGTGTGTACTTTTGTTCCATCTTTCATTTTTTGTATGCATGAAAGATAAACATCATAATAAAGTGAAAAGCTAGTAGAAAACCTTTTTGCAAGCAAAGCAAAATGGTGAAAAATCGATCCTTGTAGCTATTCCCAATTTGTTGGCTGAGGCCTGTCTCATGTGGATTTTCTTGCTAAGCTTATACATAGATGAGCCCCCCATCAAACTTGAATGTTTGTTTGCATTGGTGCTTTGAGTTCTCTCTTATATGCAAAAACTTAAGTTTGCACTTTGCAATTTGGTCTCCAAACTCATAAAAATAAGGTAGTTGTTGGAGTTAGGAACAGGCTCAGAACCAAATCAATCACAACACACACACACACACAGAACAGTGGGGCAGTAGAAATAGGGCTTGTATTTGATTAATGAATTCAAATAAGGTGATTACAAGTATCAGAGTAACTTTCTGTCTACAAGATTTGAAGAAAGTGGAAATAGAGAAAAATAATAGGAGAAACAGGAAGAAGAAGATAAATGGCTAATACAGCCCCCGGGCCAAGCCTGTGCAGATACCTCTGCCCAAAGTTACTGGATTCCTAAAAGATGTCTTCATCATTCTCTTTGCTCCCATATATACTGCTGTCTGATGATTTGATAACTAACTTGGTGACGTGTATTCCTTTGCTTGTTCCCCAATACTCACACCTTTAATCACAACTCCTTTATTTCTTTGAAAATATATACCTTGTAGGGCCTTGGGCCGGAGATAATTCTATCAGTGGTCCTCTTATTAGTAAGAAATCTTATTAAAGTATTAAATTATTATCTCATGGTATCCACAGGTTAATGTATTTGTTTATATTTTTAGGTTTACCTTCACATATGGTGCTTGTTGATCCAAATGCTATAGCCAGGGTCTGAATTCAGATAGTAATCTTGATTTTATCAATTCCAAAACTAGTGTGAACCTCTCATGATTGTGATGAAGGATAAAGGACATAGCAGCTGCCACCTCAGCTTTGATGTATGCCAAAATGTTTTATTCCTTGAGGTTGAGGGGGCTGTTTCAAAAGCTAATGACAAAAATTCATAGCTATGCAGAATAGGATTCATCTTGGTATACATTCGATGTTGCTCAGTGAATAAAGTTTTCAGGTGTTTTTGGCTAACCCAGAATGACAGCTGACTTCTATCCTCCAGTTTCTTATACCTGCTTCCAGAAGGGAATGGGAATCACATTGTAAAGAAATGCTTATCCTCGATTTATTTGCAAAAATAAAATGTTAGTTTATATCTATTTTGCCTTGCTGAAATAACCAAATTGCTGAAGTGCTATATTTATGTGATCGAATCTAGGATCAGAGGGTAATTCTAACGAGCACCATATGCAAGATAGCTATTATTTGGAACTTCATATCCAGTTTTACCATTACATCTTGGCAACCTTTGGATTATTTATACTTGATCTGGTTAGGTGGGAGAAAATGCATCTAATGTTGCCGTTTTGTTTAACATTTAAGATTGCTTCTATTTTTCATTCTCCAAATAGCATGCATTTTATGGATTAAAGAACAAAAGTATGCATTTTATTTCTGATTGACTAGCAGTTTGAGCTTCTACTCATTCCTGTAGAATATGGATGGATTCTTATTCTATTTTGTATGAACAGATGACACTAAGTGCTGTCTACATTCTCAGCCCTGTAGATATTATCCCAGAAGGTGACTTTCCTTTTAATGTTTTTTTAATGAAATTCCTTAATCAGTGTTTTAAAAATTGGATTCAAAGTTGCCTGACGACTAATGGATCATTGATTTACAGGATTTTTGGGTATAGTTGGCTTATTGGACGATATCATCATAGGACTCATCTGCTTTCTTCATGTTGCTGCCATCTATCGGTCAGTACTGTATTATCGTCATGGGGGTTCATGAGCTGTTCAAGAGCCATGATATATTAGGCTCTAAATAGATTTAAAGCTAAAACAAAATTTTGCTAGGCAGAAATATATTTGTGTAGTTTTCTGTTTTTTTTTCCCTCTATTTTTATTTTTATCTAAATAACGCATGCTAGTTTTAGTTTTGAGCTTACCAATACCTATTGAATCGCAGAGAGGTAGTAATTGTTTAAATTTTATTTATAGTTGCATTTTGATTTCTGGATATTTCAATGTTATCAACTGTTCTTACCTTTACTAAGAAACCGTGGTTTAAGTCAAATTTGAAGTATGCACTATAAATGTAAGTAAAGTTCAAAGATTGAATCATAAATTAGCCTTTGAAGGCCAGTGAATGAGAACTGAAGATTTCCCCTGCCTCGATGTCATCAGTGTGAAAGAAAAATGCTTTGCTTTGTAAACAAAACTATCACCCTTCCAATATGTTACTTCTTTTTCTTTTTTGATTGTAATTAGAAACTCTCTCTCTCTATCTAGTAGGTTTATGCAGATGTGCATGCGAGTAATCTAACATTATCATTGCAAAATCCTGAAGCATGTCCAAGGGATTGAAATTTCAATCAATCTACAGCCAAAGTACTAGAGAAAGAAAATGAAAATGAAAAAAAAAAAGAAGAAAAATTCAACCCCCATCAACTGTGAACACAAGTTTGTTTTGCTTGATTCTGAAAAACACACTTTGCTGAAAGGATCAACAACTTGGGCATAGGAGTTGTTTCAACTCCTAGCATTCTATCATTGACACTCGGCTCTCCAATTTTGAACGATGGATTATCTGCATATCTATTATTTCCAACTGCATTTCATGAATAATTCAAATTATGATAATGTTCAATCAACTATAAAGGTTAGCTACTATACATTTAACTCAATTTCATAATCAAGCACTCATATACATAACAATACAAGCATCCTTATCACAGTTCACAAAGTAATTACACACTCTTAAGCAGTTCTTCATACCAAGCTCCATGAACACTGCCAGAAACCGTTGCTACCACAATCAGAACTTCAGCAGCCTCAATTACTCTATCTGCAAGAGGTGCAGCTCCCACTCGGTGAAGAGCTGCCACCACCAATTGCCTTCCTTTATATCTAGTTCCTCCAAAAACAGCTCCTCTTAAAGCTAGATAAACACAGCGAGACACTTGTATAAATATAGGATCCCCAGCTTGTAAGCTCTTTCTCAACATGTTTTCTATAATCCCCTCTTTCGCTTGGAGTTTTTCAGCATCAAGCCCATGACCACCATCTTTTAAGGAACTACTTACTGTAGCAACCATTTCTGATATCCGTACATCTTCAACATCGTCTAGCAGCTCAGACATTTGCTTGCGGCACTTGGATACTATATTTTCCATTTCCAAAGTGTTGGTTACTAACTTCTCAGTCAGTAGCATTTGTCGGAGGATCAACATACTGAGGGGGGAACTCAAAGTTATTAGCACACAATTATTCATACATGGATATTTATTATCATCATCATTATTACTATTGGGGCTGGGGGGGCATGATTTTTCCCAAACCAGGTTCGCGCTTTGTGATTTTAGATATCCTAGATTGAGAAAGAAGATAAAAAATTGGAACACATACCAACCTGGTAGAGATCACTATGATTTTCTGAACTTGTGACTGGACAACTCTCAGCCAGGAGAGGTTAAGTTTAAGAGTTTCAGGCAGAGTTTCCAGAGTAAGCCCTGCTACCTGACTTACAAGCTTTAACAAGCTAAACCTCACCAATGCGTCAATCTTTTCTCCATTGCATTCTGGTTGGTCAGAACCTGACATCGTTGCACATAAAAAAACTACATACTTTTACCAATTTTAAAATGATGAAAATGACATGCACAAGATCCAATATTCAGACCTGAAGCTGTAGATTCAATTTTTGATGCAACTGAGATCATGCCTCCAGTTCGAAGAGTTGTTGGGAGTAGCACTTGGGAAGAACCTACATTATTTCCTAGAGCAGATAGGGATTCCCTGTACGCATCCCACTCTTTATCTGCAACTGGGTACACAGAAGAAAGCCACTGCCTTGTTAAAGTCAAAGAGGATAGTGCAGCAGTTGGAGGCCCATATCGATTGGCAAAAGCTTTTTTCAGATATTCCAGACCAGCTGGCCCCTTGATGAGTGGTTTTACAAATCTAATTCGAGCTTTGCTGATCTCTCTCTTAAGAGCCTGTCAAAAAACAACTGTAATTATGATGGCAAAGACAGAAAGGGGGAGTAAATTTCTAGAGAAGAGAAAGGGAGAGAAAGATGCAAAAATTCAGATTGATACTCTAGTATCTGCACTAGATTTTAGGAGATGACTACACACACATGTGCTATAGAAGCTGGATAATAAAGCTACCATCAGAACGAATCAATGGATTGTAGGAGGAAAATAAAGCTATGTATCTCACAAAAATGAATCTTACCACCTTTTCATGTCATAATCATTAAACAACGTAACATAATAAGTGTAGTTGCAAAAGACTTGAGACCACAAACAAACCTGAATCTCCTGCAGGACGAAACGCAGACCTTTAATCAATAAAAGGGAAACTGAGGCATTTGATTTATCTCGAGCTTTAGACATGTCCCCTAGTTCTTTCAGTAACTTATTGTGAGAGCTTTTTATTTCCTCATCATTTGCTGGGGCAGAAAGTTTTTGCAAAGTGATTAATGCAAACTCCAGGATCTTCCCTAGATAATCCATATCTAATGTTCCTGATCTCAGAACCTACAAGTTAAAGAAAAATTGTCAAGATTATTGCTTCAGTAAATAATAATTCATGGATGCAGGTAAGAAAGCTGTAGAATTCTAACTACCTGTGAGAGAATATCAACATCAATAGTCTCAACAATCTCCTGTCTCCAACTCTGAGGAGACATCTCACACAGCTCATCCCTTACTTCTTTCATGAGTTTAAGAACCCAACTAAAGTCAGGGTCATCCTCTTTGATAGATTCCATAACACTATCCCAAAAAGCCTTTTCCATAGTATCTTTCACTTTTTCCTATATGATAATGAAATCAAGTGAGCAAGAGAGAGGATAGCTACTGCGTGTCAAATGCAAACTACTACCTGTATGAAATAATGACAGAAACATAGCATAATGAAATCAAGCAAGAACTCAAGAGTTATGGGCATTTTTGCCTCCGATCCACAGCCTAGCAATCTACTGACTAGATAAAATAGAGGAATTTTTGAAGAAATAGAACATAATTAAATCAAACTAATGTGGGTTCTAACTGTCTATCTGATAAGCTAGCAAAACACTGGAAAATTGAAAAGTAATTTGGTGAAAAACGAAGCAATAACTATGATTGGCACACAAACCTTAAAACTGTCGCGATCTTTATTGATAGCATTAAGACTATCAGCAAATCCATGGCAACGTTCATGAATAATTTCATTTACAAGTAATTCATTCTCACTAGGCAACTTTTCATTGGAGCTCTGATGGTCATCAGATGTGCCCTTTCGAGAGGAAGAACTGGTTTCTTTGCCTGCAGAACAATCATCTACCTCACATAAGGAGAGAACTATGTCACTCGAGCCTTGACAGGTTTCTGCTGAAAAACTCATCTCAACAGAGTTGGAAGCTGGAGATCCCTTCAATGAACCACGTGAAGATGAAGGTGAAAATTGAGGAATAGGGGATTTTGATGAACTGCCAGATACCTTTCCTCCAATAAATTTTGCCTGCACATCAGCGAGAGCGCATTGCACACGTTTAAGTCCAGCATTACCACTGAGGTGCAGCAATTTTTTCACTAAAAGTCTCTGTTCATCCAAAATCTGACATGGCCAAAATGATTCAGAAACATATTAGCCTCAGAAAAAGTTCTTTGACAGTGTATGACATGGGTAAACCGAGTTCTACCTGCTTCTTGATAGAGTCCATATCTTGAGCAAGACCTCCATCATCTGCCAAAGTGAGCATACTAATCTGCATCATAGAAATTTCAAGTTGGCATGCAGCCCTCAGTAAATCCTCCTCTAACAGTTTAGCATCCTTTAACTTCCATGCTACAAAGTGATGCAGGTAGTTGCACCATGCCTTATCAAAAGCTTCCAGCTGAGATCTGAAAGTCTTTCGACTTGAAATTCCAGAGTATATCTCCTCTTGTGAAGTTTGAATAGGGCCATCAATTGTAATCTTGATCAACAACTCAAACTCTCGAATGAAGTTAACTGCAGATTCGGCCACAGAAATCTCACACTCGCCCTGCCCATTGAGAACTGCTTCAGGATGTCCCACAATCATGTAAGCACATAGCACAACTCTAACTGGATACCTTGATAACTTGGCTCGTGCCTGAGCTTCCTCTCTAGTAGGCGTGCTAGTTGCAGATTCCTGGATGGCACTGCTAGAATTGCCCTTATAATTTGGGAAAGCAACAAGAATAAGAAGGTCATCAATGTTCTCTATACTAGACTGACTACCCATAGTTGCCTGTGAGATCCTTAGGCGACTTTCTAGACGACCAACCAGAGCTTTCAGAGTATTAATAGTTTTTGCAGACTTGATGACGACAGCAAACTGCTCAAATGGCAGTGATTTAACAGATTCTTCATTAATATCTAATGATACATATGCTTTTGCCAAAGAAACAGTAGTTTCCCTCAATTGTATAAAGCGCTTCCAACACCTGTAAAATTCCCAATAAAATAATCCCAATTACAAGACATCCAATCAAAAATTCACATATATATATATATATATATATATATTAACTTTACCAAAAAGTGTCAAAATTTAGTTGAGAACGATTGGGAAAATGATAAGAAGGAAGAGAAAACGTGAAAACAAACGCATAGCAACGTTTACCTTGCTAACTTTCTTGAAAGGTACTCCTGCTCACGGATCATTTTTGAGTTGGAATGCAAATGACTATTCAGGTTTCTTCTCTGCCTCAAATATTCTCCCCTTTGTCTCTTAGCCTATCCGTTATCAAATTCGAAAAAAAGAAAAAAAAAAATTCAAACTAATAAAACAATATAATGCAAGATCTAGAAAAATAATACTAATAATTCAAAAATAGTAAGAATGCAACCAATTGAGATCAATGATTCAATACTAACAACATAACCAGAGGAATACAGAAACATCCAAAATTGAATGGATCAAATCAAAACCAGAAAAGTCAGCAAGACAAGCGAATATTACCCGTCGTCGGAGATCGGCTTCTCTGAACTTAGCTTCGATGTCTTCAGCAGTTAGAGGGGTTTTACGCTCCGCAAGCAGACGTCGTCTCAATCTTCGAGGAGGTGCCCTAAGCGGAGGAGAAAGAGAAGACGACGTTGTCGTCCCCTCATCGTTTGCCGGAAAATTCAACGCCACTCCCCCTCCTGCCATCCTCTCCGGTTCCGTCATTTCCATTCCAACGGAAATTTTATTCATCTATATATATAGCAAGTAAAATATGGATTTTATTTTTTGGAACAACAAAAAGCTGAAGAGTAGAATTAATGAATGAATTGCACAAAAAGAATATGTATTAGTAAACGGCAACAGAAATCAACTAACCTGCTTCTCTGATATACCTTGCCTTCATTTTCTCTGGAATGCTCTTTCAACCGGAGCGGAGAGTGTTCTTTCCGCTTCACGTTCTGACGGATTATGCTGTTCAAAAATTGGTCCAGGCCCGCCCAATTTGGGCTACAATTTTCACTTAGGCCCATAGCTTTTTCTTTCTCCCGCGCCATTTGTGCGTTGTCCTAGGACCCGCACAGGGACAGCGAAGACGGTAGAATCACCCCCACCAACTCAATCAATGGAAATAGAATCGCCACCGTCTGTTCCGGTTCCGAAAGATCCACCTAAAATTCATCGTCTTGACGAGTCAGTGGTTAACAGAATAGCAGCTGGAGAAGTAATTCAACGGCCCGTATCGGCGGTGAAAGAGCTGTTGGAGAATAGTCTGGATGCCCACTCCACCTCTATTAATGTCATTGTCAAGGACGGTGGCCTCAAGCTCATCCAAGTGTCCGATGACGGTCATGGCATTCGAGTAAGTCACAGACACTTAAATGGCACTGTGCTTGTTCTTCTTTTTTTTTTTCTTTTTTCTTTTTTCTTTTTTTTTGAATTGCAATGTTTGTTTTTGTGCTTTGTAGTATGAGGACTTTCCTATACTATGTGAGAGACACACCACGTCGAAGCTGTCAGCTTATGAGGATTTGCAGTCGATAAAATCTATGGGGTTTAGGGGAGAAGCATTGGCTAGCATGACTTATGTTGCTCATGTTACTGTCACCACAATTACTGAAGGTCAGTTGCATGGCTACAGGTGAGCGAGTGTGTTCTACCTGTTTGGTAAAATGCGCCAATGAAGCTAGCTTTTACTTTTGAACAAGTTTCTTTTATCTTCGACTCTAATTTTAGATTTCGACTTTGTTATTCAGGGTATCTTATAGAGATGGTGTCATGGAGAACCAACCAAAGGCGTGTGCTGCTGTGAAAGGGACTCAAATAATGGCATGAACCTGACCTTTTGATTTGTATTTGGAAATAGAAAATAAGACAAATCCTAAGTTGGAATAATTAGCAGAGTATGAAAAGCAATGTATATTGAATTAAAACTTTAATTAAAGAGAAAGGGTGTTTTTTTGGTATATGTCTTGTCAGGTGGAGAACTTGTTCTATAACATGATTGCTCGGAGGAAGACACTCCAAAATTCTGCCGATGATTATTCAAAAATTGTAGACTTGCTAAGCCGATTTGCCATTCATCACACCAATGTTAGCTTTTCTTGCAGAAAGGTTGGTCTTTATGATTTATCAACACTTTCTTTGTCATATGAAACTCTATAGTTGCATGCTTGGAGTTTTTATTGCAATAATTGTGCAAATTTTTTGTAATGCTACTGGAATCAGCACGGAGCCGCCAGAGTAGATGTACACTCGGCAGTCACATCATCAAGGCTGGATGCTATTAGATCTGTTTATGGGGTCTCAGTAGCTCGGAATCTAATGAAAATAGAAGTTTCAGATAGCAATCCCTCTAGTTCAGTTTTTGATATGACTGGATTCATTTCAGATGCTAATTATACTGCAAAGAAAACAACAATGGTGCTTTTTATCAATGGTATGTATTTTCTTCATAAATTCAAGATGGGAAAATGGTCATTTGGGTCAATTCAACTGAATATATTTTTTGAATCTGGATGAAGGATATTTGTGCCAGAATAGTTACACAGAATATGGTGAATTGTTTGTTTGTGACAGAATGTATGTTGACTTTTCTTCTTAAGGACCTTTGTCATTCATTGGCTTGGTGCAAATGTTTTTTAGGTTGATTTTGTCAACTTTTCGGGGTGCAACTCTTGATGAATTAGCTTAGAAGACACTCATTACAGCATATTTTTAATAAAGATTCCTGAAAATATCAATGAGGTTGTTTCATAGATATTTGGCATATGTAGGGCTTATTTGGTACTATGGCCTATGGGTTAGAAACCTAGGCCCTTCCCTTCCCCACCTAGATGGAGGGGGAAACAGGAAGTTTATTCTAAAACTTTTCCTTTTAAGATATTAGACAGATTGAAAAAACATGCCTACTAGTTTTTTTATTTTCAGACAATATAAATATCAAAGTTCATTATTTGTCAATTATTTAATTCAGAGCTTATTCAATTTAAATTTAGTTCTGATGTATAAATTTTGATTGATATTAGAAGTTATGGGCCACAAAGAACAATATCTTATATTATTTCTTAAGGGAGAAAGAGATGTAAACTGTATTATTCTTTTTTTTATGTTTGATGAAGGGCATTTTAGTGACAGAGAAAGCTACAATTAATGCTTTTAGATGCCTCTTACTAGAAATAATAAATAAAACACGAAACATGGAGCAACCAAGGTGATTTTAACGTGCCTCTTGATGGCTACGTTCTGCATTTAGCGAATTATTGTCAAATAAAATTCTGACTTATTATTTGCACAACTTTCTATCTTTTGTTTTTTCCTGAACAGTTATTCAAGATGATCAGATTGGTCAAATCTCAATTATTGGTTTGATGTAGAAGTGCTTCTAAATTCTAGGAAGCAATACTTAGCACTTTGGAATTGTTATCAATTTAAAATTTCACTATTCTATCTAATGTTGGTTCATTGAGTTCTCTACTGCTTGTTTCTTTTTGAAATCCTGAACTTAGTATTCATCTGCATCTATAGAATCTTTTTATTTTGTATTAACAACAGCTAAATTAGAGTTTTTAATGAACCACATTATTTGATGTTAACAAAAATCAGCTTCTTAACTCATATATGATCCAACCAAATAAATTAATATATTTGGTGACTCGCATGGGAGAGCTAATGCTTGTGGATTTATTACGTAATTTCACATATTATAAAGGGTAAAATGGTGGCATAAGCTGCCCTTATCTCTTTTGGGATTCAATTTTTTCCTGCAGAGGATTTTGGATAAGATTCTTGATATGTGGAGACTGTTGAGCTTGGAAGAGTAAGGTTCTGATGTCATTACCCTGGCCATTTTGTGGAATCTGCCAAGATTAGATTTGAGGACTTCTGGAATTATAGAATCGTGTATTAGAGAGAGAGGCAGCTTTATGTACCTTTCGTTTTAAAGACCAGATATTGTGATGTTGACCATTGTAGTTCTTGAAATCTCGCAATTTTTTTTTAATGTAGGTTTTAGAGCCCCTTGTGTACAGGAGTACCACTTCCTTTTGGTGGTTTTATCATGTACATAGTTTACTTAAGAAAAGGGGTCCCACCATCAACACTTCCTTTTTTATTAGGGATAAATTAGTAGAGTATTTTGGTCCAGATGGCAACACATTTATTAGACATCGACAGAGATATGTTTTTGACCTTTTTCTTTCTGTTCATTTCTTCACTTCAGATAGACTGGTGGAATGCACTGCTTTGAAGAGAGCTATTGAAATTGTTTATGCTGCTACCTTACCCAAAGCATCAAAACCATTTGTATACATGTCGATTGTGTTGCCACCTGGGCATGTTGATGTAAATGTGCATCCAACAAAAAGAGAGGTACGACTTTTAGAGTAAATCATTATATCCTGTTATCCACAATCTTTTGATGTCACAAATTAATTTGATAAATCTTAAGATTGAGGAGAATGAGAATCATAAAATGATAATGAGTTGGGGAAAAAAAATCTTAAACTGTACAGTTCACTTGTCTTGCTTTTTAGTACTCAACTTGTCCTTAGTTCTTGTTGGTTAGTTATGTTAATCCTCTTTAGCCAATCTTTTGGTGCTTTAGTTATATTTAGGAGCACTCTTAAACTTGTTATGGCTGATGCTCATGTATTGAAATACGTCTGTGATAGTGCAGTTACGAATGTACGCTTGGCATTAGCGTGTTTAAAAACTCAAAATTACTTATGTGAAATTTATTGCAGCATGTGATGATAAGAATTATGGACAAATGCGCAAAATTATTTTGCTAAGTTGCATCCAGTTAACCTGCATTAAGCTTGAAACTCATTATTTGTTTCAAACTCTCAAAATGTCTTTCATGGTGTTTTTGTTTTATGTATTTATTTTGGTGAGGGGGAAATATTGCATTTGTCAAATTACAGTAAGCAGAGTTCAAATGAAGGTTATCTTGGAAGTTTTGCAATGTGGCATTGGGATGTTTTATGTGGCATTATGTTATAAGGGCCTCTTTTATAAGGTTCTAACTGGAAAAGTGCCTTAGAATCCCTGAACCCCCTTTACCACTTAATCAGCCAGAGGATAGGTTTCAGCGTGCTTATCATCTTGTTCAGCCTGTTCATCAAATCTACATCCTATTCTAGCTAACTTTAAGTTGGAAAATTTTAAAAAGTGTATTTTCTGATTTTGTTATGATGCAAAGGTGTGGGTTGAAAACATTATGATCTAGTTATCTTGAAGCTAATTCAGGTTATAACTCAATATCTTATTATTATTCAACTGGATTCTTTAATTCCTTATTTTCTTTTTTGGTTTGTTTGATCACATTATCGAAATATTAGAGGATCCAATTTTCAACTATTTGGACCCATAATTAGATAAGATGCATATGAGACGTAGTGTATTAGTGTGATTGGATTATCATATATCTTCCTATTTGTGGATACTCTAAGCTTTAATAATAAATTTAAGTATTTTGAAAACATTGTGAGGAAAATTTCCTCTCCGGTTATGTAACTTTGATAGTTAGAACATTAGCTGTATATTCCTTCTATGTTTTTGGAGTCATTTTGCGGAAAAATAACATAAACTTGTAACAATGTACATGATGATTCTTTAGCAACATAAAGTTATGTATCATATGGTAGGACTCCTATTTTATTGATAAAAATGGAAAATGACGCATTATGAGCTGAATATGTACATAAATGAAACTGGTGTAGAAATCATAAATGTGCAATTTTTAGCATTTTACTTTACCACAACATCTTTCTAGAAGTATATTTCTTTTTGTTCCTACTACAAGGACTTCTCATTTGAAATGCAGGTAAGTCTTCTGAATCAGGAAATTATTGTTGAGAAGATACAATTGGCTGTGGAATCAAAGTTGAGGAGCTCAAATGAGGCAAGAACTTTTCATGAGCAGGTACATTTAAAGCTTGCTATAGAAGCTCAGTGCTAGAAGCCTTCTACTACTTTTTTTAAGGATGGTGTTTACTCTTCTACTTATTAACAACTTAGCAATTTCATCCATCCTGATGGGGAACCCATGCCCCATTCTATCAATGTAGAATGGTGGGGATGTGTTGAGGTCTTCCCATCTTGACCTGCCTCGACCCTCAACCCTGATTTCACTCCAATTATATTGTTATAATTTTGATTTTATACTTATGAAACAAATTTTTTCTCTTCAACATATACTTCCTCTATCTGCAAATTGTAGTCATTATTGCTTTTGATGGAGACTGAGAAAAGTAATTCCAAAAAGGTATTATTTCGGTGTACCAACTTCGCTCTCAATGATTTCATTGAGAAAGTAGCACAGAGATCAATAAGAGTTTTTTGGAGAGTGTTATTGCCCAAACAACTTTTGAAGTACTGACTTTTAACTTAAAAGGTAAATTGGACTTTTTACCTGGACATCCCAAAAAGGAAACAACGATTATTATTTGTGGATAGAGGGAGTACTGTTTATTACAAAATTTTAGTACTTTTCTTTTGATATTAACATATAACATTGAAATTTTCATATCTATGCACGTATATTTATGGTAATGTATAAAAATCTGATTTTTTTTAATAAGCTAATTTAACATTTTCTGGTGACTTGCCGCATTTGTATTTCGTTGTAGATTGCATTTAACTTATCAGCTTGCTTGGCATCTTTTGTTTCATGCATGTGTTAGACTGTGGATACTTCACCAAGCTGCCCTTTGGGTATGAGCAAGGATTTGAATGTTGATTCCTCACCCTCTGGTATGAAAACAGCTGGTTGGCTTCACACTCTAGTCACATCCACTTGTTCATTGTTATAGGATCCTTTGTTAAACATTATTTCATTTTGATTAGGGTCAAAACCGCAAAAAATTCCTGTGAATAAAATGGTAAGAACTGATGTATCAGATCCAGCTGGAAGATTGCATGCCTACTTTGACGCCAAGCCTCGGCATCATCTTGAAAATAATTCTTCCTTGACTGCTGTAAGGTATGGTATGAGCTTATGAAAATAATGTAGCCAGCAGCACTTTCAAATTCCTTTCTTGTATTCATTGAAAATTCATTGCATATTAGCTGTTTGGATCTCCTTTGAAAGAATATGATTTGCCTATATGTTGATGTGCATTTGCTGCTAAAAATAAATAAAAAACTATTGGAGTAAATATATGGTAGGGAAGTGAAGAGGATTGAAATTTAGCATTTTGAACATTTAATAGCTGAATCGCAGCTTATTATCAGCAGTTGAAGTAATAACTGTTGAAATATTTAGTTTGATAATTGTATTGAATTTGGAAAAATGTAGTAAATGATTGAGATAATGAAAGGTTATTTTCACCCATGGTTGCTCATCACAGGGGTAACGCGCCTTATCATGCCTAAGTTTAATTGATTACTTAGAGATCACCCAACTCCTATTTCAATAACAAAAAAATGGCTTTGCCCGCAATTAATAAAATCCTGTGCCCATAACTCCACGTGGATGACAGGCTTTGAAAAAAGAGATTCCTTAGGCTTATGTGTTGAGCCGGACTTGAAAAAAGAAAGCCTTCCTAGCCCACCTAGTCCCCTTTTGGGAGGAGTAGTGCTAGTAAGGGTAAGACATCCATATTTCCATTCCTAGTTTCCAGCCGAGTTGCCTGGAAAAGATAAAGGTTTGTTCAAGTCAGAATGGTGGGGTAAAACTCGTACTATAGCTCTGTCTTAGCTCTTCGAGTCAGAATGAAGAGTATCGAACCGCGAAAAGAAAAGTTTCTTTCCCAAATGGGAGAACACATAACCTTCTTTCAGGAATGTTGTGGTGTATTAAAAATTAAATGTCAAACATATCAGCTGAAGCCACAATCTCTCTCCTACAAATAAACCATTATTTCTCTCTCTTGCCTGTTTATTTTGTCCAAAAAATTTCTCGTCTTTCTTTTCGGATCTGTTTGCTCAAGAATTTCATGAAATTATTAAACAATATTAACCATCCTCAGCCATAGAATTGAAGAAAGAAAGAAAAGTTATCTTGGAAGAAGAAAAGTAAATTTGATATTTGACTGATTCTACTATAATTGTGTTGTTATTTTTTAGTACAACACACACGCACGCACACACACACACGCGCGCACATATATATATATATATATATACCCTTTTCAGATTTTACAATTCTTTGCCTGATTCAACAATAGTTCTGGTCGAGTATGAAGTTTCTGTTCAGCTATTGATCTTGTGGTTCACATTTTTTGTATGTTTAAACTTTAAAGCATTGTTGTCTTGTATTTGATATTTAATTAATTATATTCTCATTTCTATTGTTTTTAGCATCTAAAGCTTTTAGATCAACCTGTCAATATTATGTTGATTAACTCTGCGAGCAACCCAGATTTAGAAGAGATCAGTAGCATCCTCTTTGTCATGTTGTAGTTTCACGAAATTTGTCCAGCAACTAAATAGAGAAGATTTCTACAGAGAAAGATTTGAAGGAGTGATAATGTCAAGAGATGGAAAACTGTTTAGAAAGAATAAAGCGGATAAGAAAAAGAGAGAGAGAGAGAGAGAGAGAGGAAGAATGGACAGAAAATAAGAAAGGGCAACAGAGAGAGGCTTCAGTTTAATAGACAGAAAAAATGGTTCAGCTGGAGTATAGATTGTGGCTTGAGTTGATTTGTTTAAAATTTTAATTTTTAACATGCCACCTGTAATCCACATGGAGTTCTAGGCACCAGATTTTATTAATTGTGGGCAAAGTCATTTTAAAAGTTGAGTGATTTTAAATTACAAATTGAAGTTTAGATGCAATAAGCATTACCCTAAGTCAGGGAATAATGGGTGAACTTAACCTAGATAATGAAACATTGGAATCGGTCACAATATGGTTGGCCATAGAAATGGTGGTGGTGGTAGATATGGTGGCAGGAGAAGATGAAAATGGTGATAGTATGTTTTAGTTTGATAATTTTATAAAAATTGGAAAATTTTAGTAAATGGTCAAGATAATGAATGTAGTGGTATTTGTCACACTGGGGGTGGCAATAGCAATGGCAGCGGCGGTAAATGGAAAATATGGTAGTTATGGTGGCAGTAGAAGAGGAAAATGGTGGTTGTAGGTTGGTGGTTCATCACTATATTGTGAAAAACCTAAAGAAGTTTTAGGAGAAAAGATCATTGGTAGTTTGCTTTAGGCATGTGCATCCAATATGAAGTAGGATATTTTTATCACACGAATTATGTGTTCTTTAAAATTTAATACTGAATTATTCATTGTTATCAACTGTATTCAAGATACTTAAAATTGGATTCAAAATCCAATATAATTTAACAATTAAGTAAAAACATTTCTTATTTTAGTGCTTAATCACATTGTGAAACATCAGAAAAGTTTAGTCATTATGCAATTTACTTTTTTTTTCCTGAAATGATTATGCTATTAACTTTAGGTGGCAGTATTTTAGGGCATCATCTAGTGTTGTAGATGTAGTGAGACTCATTACCAGTAGTTTCTTCATTTGAGGTTGCTTGGGAGCATGGAATTGCTTTCAGCCATTTATAAGAGAATTGGGTTTGTGTGGTCCTTACAAACTTTTGTCAGTTGAAAAGGGTGTTGATTTGTTGGTACAAAAATGTTAAAATATTCTCTAGAGATATGCTCATTTCTTTTGCCAAGAGAGTAGGCATAGGATAGAGGATTTATATGGAAAGAAATGCTAATATTTCAAAATCAGTATTTATATGGATGGTGGTGTTCCTAGCTTGCCAGCCAGCTTCAGCTGAGGAGTTCTTTTAATCATTATTCATCCTGATTGGAGAGCATTACATGCCTAGTCTTGTCATTGTGTACTTTTATATATATATTATTTTTAGTTAGGGTGATTCCTTGTCCTCTTTGTTTTATTTTTGTTTTGTTCTCCAAGAATGAAATTTATTTTGCTATGAATAATATATATATTTTTTAGAACATGCACATGGGTTTGCAACCCTTACTATGAAGTAGATATATAATGTGCAACCTCAATTTGACCCAAAATCCAATTAAAACTTTTGCATAAGATCTGTAATTTCTTCCTTATTAAAAACCTAAGCAAAAACCTATGGGTTGTAACTCAGTTGGCAACATAGACTGGGCATATGGAAAGGGTTTTCAAGTTCAATTCCCACTACACACCTGTAAGGAGGGGCGAAGGGCCTTAACTGTGACTACGTCCCGAGTTGGATTAGTCGGTCCCTCGTGGTAGGCTTTGGATACTAGTGATTTACACCCAAAAGAAAAAAAAAGCTAAGCCAAAATAAGGAATTAAGGTCTCTGCTGGGCATTTCCCAGTGATATAAGACAATCAAGACACTAGAGGGGATCATTTAAAACTTTGCATTCGGATATACTGCTTGTAAGCTTGGGGCACTGAGTTTGGTTTCCCCTCCCCTAAAGTGGCTGTTAATGCTTGTATTTCTTTGAAATTTTAAAATTGAATGAGCATATGTATGTACTCTTACACATTTTATTTAAATTGTAAAACTGAAGGTCTTCAATTAGGCAAAGAAGGAACCCAAAGGAAACTGCTGATCTGACTAGCATTCAGGAGCTTATTGATGATGTTGAATGCAATTATCATTCAGGTATATCTGACAGATTTTCTGTAGTTGGTTGTGAAATCCTTTTATGTAGTCAACTATTTATTGAGCATTTCTTCTTGACATCTGGCTGTGTAGGTCTGCTGGACATTGTACGACAGTGCACATATATTGGAATGGCAGATGATATTTTTGTGGTGCTTCAGCATAATACTCATCTGTATCTTGCAAATGTGGTAAACTTGAGGTAATGAATATGCTTACGTGGTGTTCAAAGTAAATCCATATGAAATTCATTTCATTTGCGAATGAGTTCCATTTTTAAAAATAAAAATAACAATAAAATAAAAAATCATTTGCAATTGAAATTTCATATTTGGATTAACTATAGACTTCTTTTTTAACAAATAGCTATACTAACTTGTACTCAGAATTTATTAGTTTTAGTATCTTCCGTCCCTTGTTAAGTTTAGAGCTCATTTGGAAATTCTATCAATTTTAGTAGAATTTGGTTCAAATTCAATCAATTCTATAGTCTTAAAAATATAGAATTGATGTGAAATTCATTTAAAAATGAATTCCTGTTTTTGGTACATGCAACTTAAGATGCAGAATTCAATTGAATTCCATATAATTATGTTCGGTGTAAATTCATACGTGGAATTCATTTATCTTCACTTCATAAACTACACTCAATTATAAAGTTAAAAAATAATAATTTTCAATTTTACCAAAACAATCTTGACCTATACAATTAATAAACATATAAACCAATTAAAAATATTCTTTTATAGTGAGGCAAATTAAAAAAAAAACTCTCAAATGTGCATTTTAATCCAAAAGCAGCGTGAAAATTCCAAGAATCTTTCATTAGCCTTGAATCAAAGCTCTGATGTTCTATGTGCATAAATGTAACATTTGTTGTTCAGTTTTCAATTTGTATTTGTGTTTTTGTATTTACTCTCATACATTTTCATGGACAAAAATTCATATGCATATGAAAAGAAAATGAAAGTTAAGAAAAACTTGAGGTTCTATATAAAATGAAGCTTTATACATGTGTTTTTTGGGCTTTCTTTCTGTATTATCACCTTGTTTAGGCTCCAACTTATCTTTTGTGGAGAGAGGAAGAGAATCTCTTGTGGTATGGGCATTTTAGTCCAAAAAATGTTGTGTTAATTTTGCGAACCAAACTTAATCAAACATAATGTGGATTTGTAATGTTCACAAAATTTTGTGAAATTCATTTATACCTAACCGGCTTTAAATGTAAATAGGCTACTATGCTCTTTTTCCCCCTTCTCACCTATTCCCCATTCACTGAGTTAATGGTTTATTTTATTTTTATATTAATAACTGGCAGCCATCATTTCTTTTAGTGTATTGTCCAAGTTAATCTTGGGAGCTACCCGTGACATATCTTTTTCTTGTTGTTCAGTATGGGCCCATGTCTCAAACTGCAAGCAGGTTCTGACAAATCTAATGCTGCAAGACATGGGCCAAAGTCTACCAGTGACAAATTTAGTTTCTTTCTTCCCTCAGTTGAATTACTATTTCTGTTTCTGTACTTTTACAGCAAAGAGCTTATGTACCAACAAGTTCTTCGCCGTTTTGCACATTTTAATGCTATACAACTAAGTGATCCGGCCCCCATGAAAGAGCTCATTATGTTGGCTTTGAAAGAGGAAGACTGGGATCCAGAATCCAATGAAAATGATGACCTGAAAGAAAAGATTGCGGAGGTAGCTTCTATTCTTTAGATTGACCCTTCATTTTGATATGCCTACATTTTCATTTTTCAATTGATGAGTTTCTTAAAAAGCTTACTGAAATTTCATTCTGAAAACAGCAATAGTAGTTTATTTGCACCTCTTGTAGCTGAGCTTGCTTTTACTTCCATTGAATTCTGCTGGGTTTTGACTGCTCAATATATTCTAATCAAGCTTGGGATTTGACTGGTCTTGACTTGGAATGCATCACTGATTCTAATGTAACTAATTTCAAGTAGTCATATGAAGATGGAGAAGTTACTGAGGACCTTAATTCTAATGAAGGGAAAAGAAAAAAAGAAAAAGAGGATGATAATCCGTACAATTGAGGCGAAGGAGGATATCCAATAGTTTTGAAACTTTTCAATGAATTCTTGGACGTTGCCATTCACTATTACTGCTTGTAAATCAGAATTTTAATTAATGTTTTCTGCACATTGTAGTATGTGTCTCACAACCTTTAGGGGTACGCCTTAATGCCCCTTTCGCAGGCTTACACCTTTGATAACTATGATTGTCTTGCATTTTAATGGAACATGTTGGAGGTTCTTAGACATATGCATATCCCTTTTATTTCCCCCTATTTTCTGGGGCCATAATGATAATGACTCTTTTTGTCAATGTCTTAATTTGATTGTATGGCAAAAGCTTATGAATTTTGCGTGGCCAAAGGTTTCTAATTAGTTATATGGAACTTTCTGTTTTGTTGTCATGACTTATATTATCCATTGACTTTCGTCAGATGAATACTGAGTTGCTCAAGGAAAAAGCTGAACTGCTGGAGGAGTATTTTGGTATTTATGTTGATTCACATGGAAATTTGTCTAGGCTTCCTGTTATACTAGACCAGCACATGCCTGATATGGATCGGATTCCTGAATTTGTGCTATGTTTGGGCAATGATGTAGGTTCTTGCTTTCAACTAGATCTTACTTTATACTGGTTTGATATTAGATCTTACTATGATGATGTCTTGGGTTTGGAGTACATTATGTACAGCTTTTAACTATCAGATCTTACTTTATGTTGGTTCGATATTCCAGATCCTACTATTATGACATCTTGGATTTGAAATACACAAGTCACAAAACTTTCCCATTTCCTTGGTTTTCCTGTCAGCATTAAAGCTTGGTTTTATTGTCCTCTGGAGTCTATATGCATAGTAAGCATCATAATTCTTGTTTCAGGTTTTATTTATCTATGAAATATATTTTATCAAATTGCTTGTTTTTTTTTTTTTTAAAAAAAAAAAAGAAAATCTGTTGGCTCTTTCTGCATGGCTACTTTTGATTTGATATTACTTTCAGATTTAATAATTTGAAATAAAAATTACTCGATGACTGAGTATCCAGAAGACAGTTTTTAAAACAAAGATGTTCGGGATATAGTAGATTTGCTAATTTTAAGGTGGTGAAATTGTTGGCATTGTTCTGAAGTGAGAGGAAGATGCCTGCTATAGGTGTACCAGTTTATTTGTTATACAGCAAATTGTAGAATCACACTCTCACATGTCATGCATCAAAGTGTTAGAAAAAGAGCTGTGTAAGTGTCCAAAATGTCAATGCATGAATAGATTTCATTTTTGTGTGAAGTTTGATTCTTCTAAATATTAGGTTGATTGGGAGGATGAAAAGAACTGCTTTCAAGCAATTGCAGCTGCTCTTGGAAATTTTTATGCCATGCATCCCCCTCTACTGCCCAATCCATCTGGTGATAGTTTGCACTTTTACAAAAGGAGAAAATCTGTAAATCATCTTGAAGGTCTCGAAGTTGCTATCGATACAGGTACATCTGCTGTTGGCAGTGATATCTAATGTCTGTTTATTGATTCCCTTTTCTATGTTATAGTCTTTTCCAATATTCTTGAATTATTATTTCTTTGATAAAGTTTTGATAAGAGCTACTGTTAATCATTTAATTGTTGTTGGCAAAGGTCTTCAGATTTTGTATGATTATTGCTTGTTCTTTTTGAGTGTCCCGCATGTATTCCCAAAATATTGAAGTTCCGGAACTCCCTGCTCCATTTTATTGATGCCCTATGGTTTTGGACTTTTTTGTCTGGGGAAGTTGGTCTACCAATCGATTGCATTCATGTTTATTAGTAATTGTTAAGTGAGATTCTTATCTTGAATAATTGGTGATATTAATGACGTAAAAAATTGTCACATCCTTCAATCTTCCATTTTCCATTATCACTTCTTCTAGGCTTCCAAAGTCACCAAATCAAGGCTACTGTATGTGCAGAAAACAATTAGCTTCAAACTCAGGAGTATGAACTATGAATTATCATTAAAGAAGAAAAGAGGGAGGGAGGAAATTACTACTGTGGTGATGAGAAAAGTATTTGAATAAAGTAAAATAGTAGGTAAGAAAAAAAAAAGAACTTTTTTTTGGCGATGTGTGCAAGTCTGTTGGTTTGTAGTTTTGAATTAGGTTCATTTGTTGACATAAAATGCAGTTACTTGATAAGTTTGTCAATGCCACATCTGAGGTGCTTGAAAAATTGCTGAAATATCTAGCTGGACATTCAGACAACGTTGGAGTTTTGGAATCATTGCTGATATAGGAGCTTGTAAATCCTGTTATTTGGGATTCTCATAATCTCTCATTCATGATAAAAGCTCAATCAGAAGTGCATGCAGTTCAACTAGAATAAGTGCTCCAAAACACTGTTTTACATGTTGCTTTTTGCCAACTCTAATAGAATGGGGTAATGAGGTGTGATAGGAGACTGAGAGAGTGAAATCAGGCACATAGGCAAAGACAGTGCACTTGTACTTTTATGTAATGATACACTTTATATATGCTTTTCGCCACATGGTACTAGGTGAATCAACTAGTTCTTTTTGTTTAGCAAGTAACTGGTTTTATTCTGTTGGTTATTCTTGTTTCATTACTCTACCATTCTTCAAGGAGAGAAAGTTGATAAAGAATGCTTGTTGATAAAGAATGCTTCTCAAATGTCTGAAAATACGGTTAATGCCTCTTTGCGAATATGATGCACCATTCTTAGTCTATAGGAACTGTTCATCTACTCTCTGTAAACTTGCTTTGCAGGAGTAGACTCTTTTTGTCCTTTTGTTCCTTCTTCACATGATACATTTACACTTTTTTGGGCAAAAAACTTAGAGTTCTCACTGTTCACAGGTGATGCTGCAACTGAGGATGAAATTGAGCTGGAACTGCTCTCAGAGGCAGAGACTGCATGGGCTCAACGTGAATGGTCAATTCAGCATGTGTTGTTTCCTGCCATGAGACTCTTTTTCAAACCACCAACTTCAATGGCAACAAATGGAACATTTGTTCAGGTAAGGATATTGTGTGCATATATTTCAACTACTGGGATTACATTGGTAGTTTCTCCATTTTTTCTAGATTTGCTAAGTTCAGAAGTCTTAAGGGTGTCCTAGTTCGTGGTATTCTCTGTCTGAGAAGTTCCCACCTTGAGTTTCTTGTCGTTTATTCTAGTCATTAGTACATTCAATTTAGCAGAGTTCCTTGCTTGTTTTTAGTAAAGCATCACAGAAGTTGTGGACAATAATATTTGGTGAACATTGAACTAAAAATCCATTTGATTATATTACCTTATGTTCCATCAGTATCCAGCTAACTGCCTCCTGGCCTGTCTTTCTTCGTCATGTTGCCAAATGATAAATTCAGGTGTCCATTACAGAGTATACTAACGAGTAGTACCTTTTTATGTTTTAGATGCAAAAATTTCTCCCTTGATGGATTTCTAGTATGAATTGTAATAGTGTATTTATTAATTTCCTGTGCGTATTTTCAAGAGGATGTCATAGAAACTGATTTTCCATATCCTTGCAATCTACAGGTTGCTTCACTGGAGAAGCTTTATAAGATTTTCGAGAGATGCTAACTGAAAACGGCTCTCTTCAAAACCAATCATATAATCTTAGATTAGATTTTTTTTTTGGTGGTCTCATGGCTGAGTTTTTGCAGTTCCTTTCGTGATCAAACAAGAGCTTAGATATACTAGTTGTGTATATTTTCTGTAAAGATAGATGTCAAAGTGCTTTTGTTCATGGATGATCCATCAAGCCAAATATCTCTTTCATGTGTAATTGCGTTAGAGAGAAGGGGAAAAAAAAATCTAGCATTTTTGTCAAATACTCCGATTAAGACTTAAAATTTAAGCTCCATTATAAGCGTAGTCCTATTTGATTTGCTAATATATATATTTAAATAGAGCCTTTTTTATTATAAAGAAATTAAATATAAACTTTTGAAAAAGTTAAAGTATAAACAAGATAATAATTATTTAGGACAATTGATATATATTAATGTAAAAGATAAATTATTTTAGAAAATATTTTTATTAAAATAATAATTATAAAACAAGATTATTTATAATATTAATATATAAATATAAATTTATTTTTTATTATAAAATAATTAATAAGTAATTTATATGTTTATAAATATAATTTTTAAAAGTAAAACATTAAAAATATATTATATTAAATAAATAATATATTAATATTTTAAATAAATATATAATCATTTATAATAAATTACAAATATAAAATAAAATAAAATTTAATTTTTTATTTTAAAGACACAAAAATAAGTTAAAAAAATACACTTCATTTTAATTACTAATTAAAAAAAATCTTAGTTGATGAGTTTGGTATATAGAGTAATTTCGTATTTTAAGAATTTAGTTGTATGGACATGGAACATGAAATATGAAAACATATGAAATATAATAATTTTTAATAATTAATTAAATAATTATTAATGTTATTTAAAATAATAAATTTTAATAGTTTTTTAATTTAATGATATAAATGCTTATATTTTTTTTCAATAACTAGTCATGTGTTCGCACCATGTGCAAGTTAATACATATAAAGAATTAATACAAATTAAATTTAATTGAAAAATCTAAATAAATTAATATGATGAAAAAAATTATATTCATCATTCACCTTTTTTTTATTCTTTTAATATGACAATAAAACTACTGCTTCGATTTTTTTCTATAAATTTAAAAATAATAAAAGAAATCTCCACTAATAAATTAAAAAAAAATAAATATAAATATTGCTTAACAATTACTCAAACTCTAAAATTTCCTTCATGAAAATAAAACTTCATAAATCATTAATTATAGATGTCTTTTTCTTAAAGGTATTAATTTTTACCATTATTTAAAAATTTTATTGAACATAAAAAAGAAAATAAGAATTTTATGATAAGTTTAGGAGATGTAGTACTCATGTACATATTACAGAATTAAAATTTTTTCTTTAAAAAATTAGAGGATAATTAAATTATAAAATAACAAAATATTATATCAATTTATAGCATAATTTATAGTGTGGTTATTAATGGTTAAAAAATTAATTATTTGTTTTATTATTAGTAAGAAAATTTATTATTTGGGTTATTAATTGTCACAAAATAAAGAAAACAAAGAGTTTTTTTATTAATGAAATAAATTTGTTATATGATTATTAATTTTTAAATAGAGTATGAAAAATTTTATAATTTGATTTTTAAATTAGATAATTAAATAAAAATGTTAAAAATAACAAAATTTCACATTACCAACTATGTTCCACAATATCATGTCACATAAGCAAACTTAGTTGAGCTTTTATATCTTTATTAGTAGTCTTTCTGCAATTATTGTGCGGATGTTATTATGATGTTCAAAAATAAAAATATTATTTTTTATTATAAAAAATAATCACTTTCAATCATTCAAATATCAAATATGTTATATTTACTAATTCCTAAAGAAATAAAATAAAAAAATAGTATTTTTTCATAATTTTTAAATATATAAATACATAAATGGCCAAATATATAAATTTACATCTGAATTTTCAAAAAAAAGTGTTGAGGCCCCTTTTATTTTTAAAGTAACATTGTGATCCCTTAAACTTCACTTTTTGTATCAATCATGCACCTTGTAGAGGAAAAATTAATTCGTGAATTCGACACGCTGTAATGTATTCAAATCAATTACAAGTGGCAATTTATTTAACACATCAGCTCTAATGTGCTTTTTAAAAAAAAAAAAATGAAAAACGATGTTTTTTGCTCAGCATTCCATCTGCTTTATCTCCACCTCCTTTGCTTCTCTCTCTATTAGGCTTTTTTTATTTTATTTTATTTTATTAATCACTTTCAGATTATTCCATAAAATATAAGAATTCATCTTTCTTGTCTTAACTTTATATTTTTATTTAACCCATATAGAAGATCATAGCATGTGTATGATTAACTTGATTTTCTTTCTTTTTCTTCCTTTTTTTTTTTTTTTGTAGGAACGGTGTTAGATAGATGCAAGTTTCGTCAAAAATCAACCAAAGAAAAAGAAAGCAAAGACCCATTTACCAAAACCTGTAATCCTTCCAGTTTTTTTCTAATACCCAAGAAATAAACTTTTTTTTTTAGAAAAAAAAAAAAGATTTTAGTTTGCTATGAAGATTGAGTTGAAAAATAAAGAAAACCAGATTGGGATCCTTCTTGGGTACAATCTTCTCGTTTCACGTATGATCTGCTTTTCTAGATGTGTGGTTCTTTTAGTTTCAGTTTGTTCTCTTTTGTTCAAATCTGTAACTTCTTGTTTGAAATTGCAGAAATTTTTGAACTGTAAAAAATTATTCAATTAAAAACCATTATAATCTCCTCATTTCATAGTGAGAGGAAAAGGAGAATTATTTGCTAACAACATTGTTAATAATAATAATAATGATAATGATAATGATGATAACGGTGGAAGAAGAAGAAAAAGAAGAAGAAGGTCATGTTGAATACTTAAACGTATTTGACTCTCTCTCCTCTCGCGCGTACTTTTTCAACTTGATTTTCTAACTTGATAAGGTGAGAACGTCAGGTTGGATACTTAAACGTATTTGACTCTCTCCTCTCGCGCGTGCTTTTTCAACTTGATTTTCTAACCTGCCAAGGTGTGTTGTTGATAAGTAAAGTGAAATTTAAAGTGTGTAATTGATGAAAAAATGAAATTTAAGGGGCCAAAAGGTTAAACCTTAAGTGCAGGGTGCCATAAGACTTTTTGGTAAAAGTTTAAGGGGCAATTTATGTATTCAACCATATATAAATCAAGTTTATAATTAATCTTGAATTTTTTATTTTCTAGAAATATTAGTAGGTTTTAAAATAATTTTTATAAATATAATTGAATTCATTTTGAATAAATAGTCTAAAATTCGACATAAATCCAATAAAGATTGAAAACATAAAAAATTTTATTAAAGTTTACCTAGATTTAAAATAGGGTGAGAAATATTGTCATTTCACTTCATAAAAGAAAAAATACGTATAAATTTAATTATACATTAGTCAATCATCAAGAACTGAATATATTTTTTAATTTTATCGCTATCACCGTATTGATCAAGCTCAAATTTATTAAATGCCATGAAAATGATCTTATATTGTTTGCAATGAATCTATTTTCTTTTTATTGAAAGTATGATGTGATTTTTTTTTATGGTTTTAATTATATTGAAATAGATATTTATACAAATTTCATAAAAATAGGAAATTGGAAAAACAGAAAATAAAAGAGAAAATATTAGCCACATTGTTAATTATTTATAAAAAGAAAGTAAAACTTTTTAAAATATTAAGGGAAAATTATAACTTTAATGTCCGAACTTTCAAATTTTTTCTATTTTGGTGTCTGAACAGAAAACACTATCAATCGGGTTCTTAAATTTTTTTATTTTTTGCAATTTGGTGTTTCCGGCAAACTTTCATGTCTAGAAATACAGCTGGACAATTGTAGGACCCAATT
The DNA here is from genome assembly GCA_948099535.1 of Jatropha multifida. NCBI lineage: Eukaryota > Viridiplantae > Streptophyta > Magnoliopsida > Malpighiales > Euphorbiaceae > Jatropha > Jatropha multifida. Next base: position 7,306 of record CANUEX010079906.1, on the reverse strand, counting down.
TTAATGAGCTGGCGCTTACGTGAATTAAATTTCCCCACGCCTCATGCCACATCATCTCCACATCAACAATATTATTTTTCAATTTTCCTATTTATCCCTCATTTAATACACCCACACCTACCCCAATCCACCCAACGTTAACAAGAAAGAAGAAAAATTGAGACAATTACTTTTTTACAACTTTCATCAAACACATGGTGGGCAAGTAACTTAAAAATGAAATTGCTGGTTACCATTCAACATCACATAATTACATTACAAGCTACTAGTACATGTGGGTCTCCCAAAACCAATATATATTCTATTTTATTTGAAACACAATATCAAATCCACAGTGTAATCTAAACAAAAAGAAAGAAGGTTGAAGAACCCCAAACACCTTTTCTATTCATTTCAATACAACAATTATCAGACAAATGATGAGCCACAACCACAGTATCTTCACGCATCTCCTGCTTTTTCTTAACTCTATTTTCATCTCCTTCTTTCTCTTCAATAGTCCAGGTATAATGCTCTTAGATCGTAGTTTGGATCAGCAATAGTTTCATGTCCAGCAAGAAGAGTTTGGATGATTAATAACGAGAAGGAGAAGAGCAGTAGTTTCATGTCCAAAAGAAATGCTCAGATATGTATAAGAAATGCATTAAATATAATACCGAGGAGAGGAGAAGAGTTTGGATGCAGCTATCGATAATGATAGGGTTGGGTAGGTGTAAGTGCATTAAATGAGCGGTAAATGGAATAATTGAAAAGTAATATTATCGGAGATTTCAAATTGCAAAAAATAAAAAGTTTAAGAACCCGATTAATAATGTTTTTCGTTTAGACACCAAAATAAAAAAAATTTGAAAATTCGAATACTAAAGTTATAATTTTCCCAATTAATGATATTATTAATCAACAAAAACTGAGTGGGATTTGCTGTATCCGTCTTTTAATTATGGGTGTAGATCATTAAATGTGTTTATGGAAATAAGTTGACATGAAATGTTTGATTTTCTCTATAAGCAGTCAATTAAGGCAATATTAGGGCAAAATAGGAAAGATTTGAAAAAAAATTTGGTTAAATTAATTCATTAATAGCAAAGCTTAAAGTTTATTCCTGTTTTTTTTTTTTTTAATTTGTCTTTTAAGAAATGATAGATGTAGAAATAATAGCAAACCACCAACCAATGGAATACCGCCAAACATTATCCAGATATCCAAACAGAAGCGACCGTTAAAAGACCTGCAATTCATTTTAACTGCTAGCTCTACTCTCTTTCCCTTTTCTTTTGCAGAAGAAAAAAGTTAGTAATTATATTTAAAAAAAAAATTATTCCTATAATTTGTCCTTCTCTTCGATGAGTTGTGGAAGTGGAACAATCCTCAGTTTCTCAAGTATTGCTGCTACCCGACTTCCTAACTTCAAATTCTGTACCCGAATTCTATGCCCGTTGTCTCGGTTCTTCCTTTTTGATGGGAATCATCAGCTTAGCACAACCAGACAGCGTCGTTTTTCTCCAAATGCTACCTCTCTCGAGTTGCCTCTTCTTCCTTTTACCATGGGCGAGGTCTAGTCTGCTTTTCATTTCGTAAATTTCCCTTCTTATGGCTTCTTTTACTGATAATTTTGCAATTTTGGCAGGTTCTGGTTCCATCGGAGAGCAAGACTCTGCATTTATATGAAGCTAGATATCTAGCTCTGCTGGAAGAGGTGTTAGAAATCTTGCTTGCTTCTATTATGTCTTTATTTACCAAGGGGCTGTTTGTTTAGGCTGAACCCTGAAGGCTGAATTTGAATCTACTATCTTATTGGGCTGAATGATTAATAAGTAGTATTGCGAGCTGATTACTGAATGCTTAAGAAGTGGTTTATAGTGTCATTTTATAATTGTAAGGGAAAGTTTATCTTTTTGTTTAATAAGTTACATAGCTTATTGAATCAGCTCTATAAACAAAGCTTTTCACTGAGACAAAATTTGACTTGTAAATTTAGATAAGCAACTTATTGGTTTAATTTTGACAACCAAGCTTATTTCTTATTATCTGAATGAATAAGTTGAAGGTCCAATAAACTGTCATTAAGTAAACAAACAGCTCCGAATAGTTATTTACATATTGTGTATTGGGAAGCAAAAATTATTAAGGGAAGGGAAGGGTGAAGAAGGGAAATTGCTTATTATATTGTTAGGTTCCTCATGTTAAGCTTGGGCTTTTGGCTTGTTGTGTTTTGTATAATTGGTTTTGTCGCGTCACATTGAGTTCTTTTAGACATTTGTTTTTCCATAAAGAGATTTTGGACAGAATTAGTTTTGAATAGCACTGTAGGATATTCTGTTAATTATTTCTCAGGCTATACTGAAGTGATAGTTGTAGAATTATTCAAGAAAATTAATAATTATTGAAGTATGTTTTGTTTTTGAAGGATGTGGAGATTATATCTTTGTAAGTTTTTGCTCTTTCCTCTGCTGATAGCTTGATATGAATTATCTACAATCTGACTGCAAGGAACATAATATTATACTCTTTAGCATCTTTATATTCTGTTTTTCTGCATATAATAAAACATGGAATTAAGTAGGGAGAAACATTGTCATGTCTTAATCCTTATCTATGTTAGTGCATGCACGTTTGTGAATCCTAACTCTTTTTGTTTTTATATGCTAAAATAGTGAAGTCTGGATGTCTAAAACTCAAATTTGATGGGTTGGAAGTTTAAATTATGTGTCTCCTGTAAACTGGTTTACAGATTTGTTCTTCTTTTCTTTTTGGGCTTTCTTTCTTGATTGAATCACATTGCGCGTGTGTATCTCATTTCTTGTTATTAGAATTTGTTTTAATTGCTTCGGCAATGGTAAGAAGCAAAAACTAACTTCTTTGCAGTCCATGTCTTGCCTTCATCATTGCAGTCTTTACTGAGAAAGAAGAACCTTTTTGTGCATTTTGTGTTGGACCTTATTAGCAGCTCAGGAACTGAAGCATCTTTCGCAGCCAGATGTGGCTGTTTGGTTATCATAGAAAATGTAAGGCTCTGAAATTTTTAGATCAGACCTTAGAGTTAGATATGCTTCTTCAAACTAAATTTGGTTTTAGTGCTCTGCAGGTTGAGCGTCTAGCTGTTGGAGCATTAGTCTCCATAAGGGGAATTGGTCGTGTCAAGATTGTGAAATTTTTGCAGGTGAATACACTGTGAATGGTTTCCAAAGACTAAATTGAGAATTAAATTGATGCTATTTATGATTCTACAGACAAGCCGTACGTTCTTACACGCTATCCTTTAATTTTGAGAAAACTTAGCCTGCCGTTGTGAATTATGCAGCCTATGCATGTGTGCAGTGTGGTGGCTATAATATTGAAAATTACAATTGTCAGGGGCAAAGACAATGAAATTTACAATGCAATTATTGAATTTTCATGGTCATATTGTTGAAGTACTTATTCGTCTTTAAAGTAATGAACTTGAATTCTGCTTTTCATTTCTTTTTTCCCTATATATATATATTTCTTGGTTTCCATTTTGCAGCTCCTCTTTCTTCCTCTCTCTATTTGGAACTCTTCAAAATGTGTATCTCGTTGTGACTCAGCTTCTCCAAAGCAGCTAATTATTTGTTTGCAATTCCATTTTGCAGTCAGAGCCTTACTTGATAGGTGAAGTCATACCAATAAAAGACCAGATTATCCTTGAAGGTGAAAGCGTTATAAACTCAAAAATAACAACAGTAAAGGAGACTCTTTATAGTTTGAATAGCTTGGAAATTAAATTAAAGGTATCATTCTCTTTTCTATTTCTGAACTGTGTCCATGAGAACACACAGGATTGTAATGTACGTACAGTTATGCAAGTATCCATATATAAAAGCAAAATATATGTTGTGCATGTTATGATTTTTCAAAAATTAATGCTATTCATGGATTGAAGTGTTTTAAATGATTTAAATTAGTTATTTGGATATTATTAGTTTAAATTATTTGAATGATGTTGGGATAACCATTTGAAAGAACGGATCCTGTTATGCATTTGCTGATTCATATTATCCATTGAAATAATACTTCAACTACGTACCGTATATGGTTTACCATTATTATATAACATTGGAGTATAGGATTCAGCTTTCTATTTATCTCATGTTAATAGGCTCCCAAAGAGGCATTGTTACAGACCCGTATTTTGGACTCTCTAACATGGGCTGAAAAGGAACCGTCTTTGGAATGTGATAAAGCTTTCATTCCATCCCTGGCAGAGCGTATATCTTTCACTGCACTCCAACCTATTTCAGGCAAATGTTTCTCTCTTTTATCCTTTTTCTTCTTTCTTTGTGATATATCTCAGGTAATCACATAATTGAATAAATTCATTTAATATGATTATCGAGAACAATGGGATAACTTTGTCCTTCTCAGTCTGAACATTTCTGTGCAAAACGTTTTTCATATGCTAAGCAATTTCTCAGTAAGACTTATAGGAACACTTGGAAGTTCCTGTGCACAAACTATAGAAATGGCAATCAACAAGATAGACTAGTTATGAATTGCATGGAGATTAAATGTGTTATTGCTCCCTTTCCCAAGAGCTGGGTGGAGATGAGGTTTAACATCAGGTCCTTGTGAATCGTAGAGTATTGATAAATGTTACATCTTCACCCAATGAGGTAGAGAAACATAGGTTCTAGTTTCTAAAATTACCATCTTAAAAAATTGTCCTTCTTTACTTGTTTTAAATGTGTTATTGTTGTTTCCCTCTTTCTCAAAGGTTATCTGGGGATTAGATTTAACATCATGTCCTTTTGAATAATAGAACATTGATAAATGTCGCACCTTCACCTAGGTACATAAATGGATCCAAGTTTTCAGACATTACCACTACCAAACAACATGATCCTCCTTTACATGTTTTCCATGTGCTATTTTCCAATTTCTCTGTTGATTTTTTTGTCCTGAAAAAAAAAAAATTCTAAGCAGTTCCTGTGGTTTGTATCTAGATCCTGTGGACTTCTCTCGTTAATTGTTTGCCTCCCTGACTTATGTGTTGAAAGGCTATCCCCTCAATTTTAATCCTGGCTTCACCTTGGTTAGGTGTGGCAAGTATCTCAAGCCACAAACATAGTCCTTGCACTGCATAAACTACGACAATATAATGATGCTAACATGTTTGTATTTAGATCATGAAGCATGACGTTATCTATTCTATTTTTCTCAAACTATGCTAGAGTCAGAACTCAATAAAGATGCCAGTATTGAAGTAACAACAATTGGTCAAGAAAGTAATGTAAAATTACCATTTGAAAAGCTTTGTTTCGTTGACTTTTTCCCCTAATAATTTATGTAATGCTGCTTTGGGAGGAAAATGACTTGGTAACACTGGACTAATTTGGATGTGTTGCCTTTTTACAGGATTTACTCAAACCGAAATGCTTAAGTTGCAGGAAATGAAGCTAAGGGCAATGGGTGTGAAAGACACACAAGAAAGACTACACATTTCTTTAGAACTAATTAATGAAAATATTTCCATTGTTGCAGCCAAGCTTGCTATCCAATCGCTAGAAACACCGTAGGCAAGTAGATATGAAAATTTTTAGCGAGGTTGTATGGCATACAGAGAGAATTACAGGTGACAACTTACACTGATGAAAAGCTATTATTCCATCTTGTAGTTGTGTTTTTTGTTTTTTCAGGCTATAAATATATAGTGATTCAACCGAACCAAACCAAAAATCAAATTGACCTATTTCAACCAGAAGTTCAAGGGATATAAATATATATATATATATATATATATATATATATATATATTTAGTGATTGAACCAAACCAAACCGAAAATCAAATTGACCTATTTCAGCCAAAAGTTCAAGGGACGTTCAATTAATCAGTCTACTCAGTTTGAATTGAATTATTGTTCGGTTCGAGTCGATTACATAGAAATTTGTCGGTTGGACTTAAAACCTAATCAAAATAACAAAATAAACATAATTGACTGCCCCGATTGGTTTGGTTCAAGTCGGTTCGATTCAAGTACCAATTTTGATTCGATTCAATTCAATCTGTTGCAAAAATGTTCAGTTTGTATTTTATGGTCTAGGTTCGGCTCGGTCACTGTTTGTTCACCCATAAGCTTATCCATTGGGATTTTTTTTTTTTAGTTTTACTATATGGTCCTTCGTGTTTTGCATGACTATATAATAATCATATTTTTTATTTTAAATGTAAGATACATATGTTGAGTAAATTATAGAAATTTATTTTTTTATGGAAAAGTGACTGGAATTATTACTATATATAAAGTCTTGTAGATATTTAAAATAATTTAAATACTTTATTTTTATTTTTATCGAGATTTATCCAGTTGGAAGTATGTAATTTAAAAAAACTAGTAAAACATAATAGTTAATTCACCATTGCATGAAACATATTAAAATCTTTTGAAATTGCATATTTAAATTCCTGCAAAAATAAACAAAATAGAACTAAGTTAAGCAAAATATAAAATGAAAATGAAAATAAAAATAAAACAAAATCAAGTAAACAATTCAAGTAATAAAATACCCCAATGTTCTTTTTTTCAACTAACAGTAAACTGAAAAAGTTAAAGTAAATAATGAAATTAAACTTTCAACAATAGAAAGAAATTTAAAAATTTTGTAAAAAAAAGAAAAATAGAATAGTGAACAAAAAGAGAGTTTTCAACTTTCTATTTAGGCTTAATGACAAAAAAAAATCTTAACTTTGACATTTTATCAATTCTAGTAAGTTTTTTTAATTTTATCAATCAAATACTGTGTACTTAATTTTCTATATCAATTCTAGCTTCTGTTTGACTTCCATCAATTTCATGCTAATATAACAGTTATCTCTTATAATGTAATACCCTGAAATTTTTATTTCGAAACATTCCCATTTAAATTTAAATTGTAAATTATTAGCCAATGATATTACGCCACGTAATATTATGGGGATCGAAAATCATTTTGGTTCGCCCGAAAATTTATCGAGTAACTATTAATCGAATAAAATCGGACCAATATTTTTTAATTGGACCGAATTAATTTAAATTAGACCCGAATCGGATATTTTTGAAACACTGTGCGTCACTATTTTTTTCTCCTTGGCAACTTACCTTGGACGGTTTGTTTTTATTTAATAATTAAAAAACTTTATAATATTTTATTATTTTTTTTATTATTATTTTATTTTATTTTATTTTTATTTTTATTTTTTCTTTAAATTCCATCTTCTTCCTCCCGACACCAGCTGCCCCTCCTCCCTGCGCCTCCACCACAGCCACCGCCACTGCCACCAGCTCCTCCTCCTTCTGTCTCGCGCCGCCA
>CANUEX010079903.1:0-17411 GCA_948099535.1 Jatropha multifida | reverse complement strand
ACGGTTATTCAATAAATTTTCGGGCGAACCAAAATGATTTTCGATCCCCATAATATTACGTGGCGTAATATTATTGGCTAATAATTTATAATTTAAATTTAAATGGGAATGTTTCGAAATAAAAATTTCAGGGTATTACATAAACGGTTGCTAATTAGCATCGAATAAGGTTTGATGCTAAAATTCGATTGCTAAAATGTATTTTTCTTGTAGTGTGCACGTGCGCAATTACTTGATACATATATTTTACACAAAAAAAAAAACACTACACAACTGTGAGAAGCACAGGAGACCGTCATGGAGATTTGTTTGATGCTGACATGACGCTCTTTTGAAGAGTACTTTCTAAATTTGAGTATTTGGTTTTAACTTAATTTGGAGAAATTGAAAATTTTGGAGAGAAAATGACACTTATCTCTCTGTAATTTATGACTTTTATGGATTTTATACATAATAGCTCTTTAAAAATAATTCTTTTATTTAGGATTTTCAAACAACTCTTCATGTTCTCTTATTATTTAACTTTTTTTTTTCTTATTTTCCTTCACATGATGTTTCGCTTTAATTAGAATAAAAAATTTAATTTCACGTAATCCATTTAAATCATACTGTACATGCATTGTATGCACATTAATTTTGTAACAATTTACTTAAACATGTATCTTACACCTAAAAAAAACATTATATAGTCATGCAAAGCACGGGAGACCGTCTAGCATGTATAAGAGAAATCAATGAAATTTTATCTATATGTTGATGTGGCGCTTCCTCCAAAGAGGGAGAGTCTACAATTTTTGAATATATGTTTTTAACTTGATTAGAGAAATTTGAGAGAAATTCTAGATTTATGAAATTCTACAAAAAATTATCTCAACATTTTCTCTTCATAATTTATGATTTTAATGTTCATTTACAATTGTCTCTTCTCCTTCTCTTCTTAAATGTGTCTCTTCCCTTTCCTTATAAATGAGTCTAAAGAAATATAATGTTCCCTCTTTCATCTCACTCTATAGTTCCTCTTCTATTTTGTTATTTATCATACCTCTAAACAACGTTCCATTTCATCTTCTCGTTCATACATCGCATGATATTCGCTTCTCTTCCCCTTCGTGCTGCAAAATTATCATTCTGACCAACAAATGGCAAAGGCTTGACATACACGTCACTAAGCCTCAGTTTCCAATCATCTTGCATCGTTGCAGCTGTGTTTTTTTTTATTTAGCCATTACGCTTTTGTGTTTGAGATTATGGACCATTCATACTGAGAATGAGAAATCAAATCGTAAAATGGTAGAGAAAATTTGCCTCTTCAATTTTATTTTTATTTTTATTTTTCTTTTTGTGATGGGTTAGATGAATTGTTGAATGAATTTATGTAGAGATGAATGCTTGACTTCATAATTTTTTTAATGTGAAATTAAATTAAATTCGTGATATTTTGTTTGTTTATTTTATTTTTTAAATCTCATAAAAATTTATCTTACTATTTTAAATTTAATAAAATTTTATATTTCAATTTAATGCTTGGTGATCACGTATATTCTAAAAGATTTTCACTTGTTGTAGTCACTTGGTTTTACATGTAACTTAGGAGCTTCAAATGTTAAACTATCAAAGTTAGATTTTGGTAAAGTAAGAGATGGTAATGTACAACAATGGAATGACATAAGAACATGAATAGGATAGAGACAATTGCAAAATGCAAGCCTCACTATAACATATAAACCAAATAAAAAATTTAGTCCAATTTTGGAAAATGAAATAAATAACAATGCAAAATTAGAATGTCCTTTTCAATTTCCATTTATTTTTTTATAAATTTTCTTATATTAATAACTAATAGATAATATAATTGTTTGATAATAGTTAAGAGTTTCAAATTTGAATCATATAGCCGTAGTCTTATCAAAATTTTATTTTGTATCTCCACCTTTTTTTTACACACACTCTCTCTCTTCTCTCTTTCTCGCTTTACATTCTTTACCTTTTTTTCCACTCTCTCCCCCTCTCTTTATGTTCTTTGCTATTGATTTGCAATTCCATTTCATATTTATTTTTCTTTTCACGTGGCAAGTTCACAAAAATGTTAAAGATGGTGATTTGAGAAGGCTTATAGAAGATTTGCTACCGAGTCTTATAGGAATTTTGCTATAGAATGACGCCATGATAAGAACCCAAATAACAAAAAGGAAGTTAGCTAAATTCAAGCAAATCTCTAAAGCTTATGAGGTAAATTAGAATATCTACTTCTATTTCTATTACTTGGATTCTTAAATATATGTCGATTTCCATATGTTGTTTTTATATATGATATTTTTGCTGATCTCTAATGTAGCATTATAATATTATTATTCTTTCTGCTATTAAGATCTTCTTGCATAAAAAAGACCATATATTTTTCATATTCTTGCCATCACCAGTTTAACACCTTATGATAATTTATTAACTACGAACAGCTCTTCACTTCACCTGTATTGGTTTTTGTTATGGTTTTTATATTAGGGTTGAGGAAAATTGTTTGCTATCATTTTTTGTTGCCGGAGAATTCCAAAGTATTTAGCACTTTATCATCATTTCTTCTGTTTAAATACTACTAAAACGCATAAAAAGAAAGAAAAAGAGAAAGGAACTAAATTCTGCATGGCTGCATGTGAAAGGATCCTCTCATGGCAAGACTTATGTTTCAAAGTATCAATGACTAATTTCGTTAATTGCTTGTGTAACTGATTGGCGAGACATGCTCTTAATTCATCTTTTTTGAGTAATTGTTATATCTTTCATATTTAAAATATAATTAGTGGGATATTTATTTATGAAAATCATTTTTGTCTTAAAATTCAAAAAAGTTTATTAATTTCTTTTATCTCTCTACTATTTCTAAAATAGTTATACTTAGATTTACGATTTTAATGTAGTTAATTTAAACATAGAATTATCCACATTGAATCATTTGAATTTTTCTTGTTTTTCTACTACTTTATTGTATATTATCCACGTTGAAATATTTCGATTATAGAACTTTAATTATATAGAATTATTTACGATAAGAACAATGTTTAAACTAGTCGTGATTTTCAAGCTTCGCACACGGCATGTATATATTAGTTGATAATTATTATTATTGAATTAATTTAAAAATTTTTAATTTCCAATTTTATATTGAAAATTTATTCATTAATTAACAATAATTAACTTTTATATTTAGTCTTATGTTAGAGATTTTGCAAGTGTACAGATTGTGCAAGTAGCATAATAGAAATATCGTCCTCTGGAATAGAAGTAACCAAATATTAATTTGAAATCCAATGAATTGTCTAGAAATTAATCGAAGAATTTGTGAAAACTAAACTATTTGAAGGTAAAGCAATCAAGTAAATAATTAAATTAAAAGAAAGCTAGCTAGATTTGTTGTAACAAATAAATAAAGGTATTAGTGCTAGGATCAATTCCATTGAACAACATTGTGAAACTAAAAACTACTTTTTTATATGTTAAGGAATGCTCCTTGAAGGGGGAGGAGTTCATTAATACTATGTCCCCTTCCAAGTGACACAAACATTCCAGAATCATAAGAACATCTAACTATAATGGTGGAATGATTATTCTAGTCCATTACTCTCTATGATTCTTCCTAGTTCCTCAAAGGAATAATTTATTCTTAAGTCTATCTCCTAGGTTCATGTCTGGGTCGGTCCAACAAGGGACTTCACCTTCCAGTTCTTCATCCTCTCGTTTCGTTTCATATAAACATGAAGCTCTAACATATTCATAAGCATTAAGTACATACACACATGTCAAGAAATCATCCAGTAAATAAAAATGAAGAGAATTAGTTATGTAAATGTTGCTCAAATGGGTTTTCACCCAACACTAGTTAAGGGAACTACTCATTGCATAATCAAATTACAAATAAAAAAATTGAAAGGAATTGGTAGCTCTAGAATCATCCTTGTCCACAAGAGAAGACTAAGATAGAAATCTTGATTCAATTGCTAATTATGGAGTAGTTCCTAGAGTTAACACAACTTTGTGGTCTCCTAATCTATATTGTTCCATAGCCTTGATTGATATCATCTACCTTCCTTCTGCATTCTTTTATAGCTTTGAAAAAGATTTGTTGTATCCTTTTTGAAAAGATCTTTGATCTATTCTCCCGCTTTCAATTTGCCAACTGAGGAAAACATACGGTTAGTACACCGGTTGTGCCTTCTTGTGCTATGCATTCACCATACCAAATTCACAGCTCATCATATGCGCGGACAAGGTTTTCATGGTCGGTTGTGCTTTTTGCTTTAAGCTTTGAAACTTGTTGGAGCAGAACTCGCAACTAGTAAACTGGCCGTAGACTTTTTGTCAATTGTTTCTGACTCTCTAACACATAAAGCACAATCAGTGCACTGCCTATGCATTTTGCCACTAGGTCTCTCTTGTGGGATGGTCCAAAATGACTAAAATAACCCTTACTTTAGGGTTTTTTCCCTTAAAAAGGTGGGATCTACATTATAAAAAAAGACAAACATAGCATATGTACAATACATGCAAAAACTAACTCTAATTTATTAAAATTCTCTAAAATTGGACTAAATTAGGAACTTAAAGATATAAATATGTATGCATCAAATGCACATATCATCATTACCGATTATTTGAAATTTAAAAATTTAAGTTTTTAAATCCAAATTTAACATAGTAGAAATATTTCAAAAGTGAAATTGATAGAATTACAGGTTATAAATTTCAGAATTAAAACTTAAACAGGTGAAATGAAAATGATAAATAATTTAGTACTACAAACTAAATAGAACAAATAGAAGCATTAATTACCACGACAAATATTGTTTAAGAAAGAGACAATATTGTTTTTCTATTTAAACACAACTTCTGTCTACGTGGAAAGATGACCCAAGATGGATAAAACTCTAGGGCAGAAGTTTCCTTAAATCTTGCAATGTTATCCATGCAAATGCCCCCACTTCTTTGCCTAAAAATAAAAATCCAACACAATAAACTTGAACTCATCATAGAAACAAAGTATATTAGCAATGCAATTAAAGTGCCAATTTCAACTATAGTTCGTTATATTTATTAGTGACTGTGAGAAAGTGAAAAAAGGTGGAGATCAGGTGCACTGTATATTTGCAGTATGATTTGTGAATTCTATGCTTCTGTTCACATATATTATATATTATTAAGTCTCTGTTCGGTAACAGTATTTGAAGCAGTGTTTAATGTTTTGATTGGGTTAAAATACTATCTTAATTAATTGTGGTGTTCAGTAATACTTAATTAATTGTGGCATTCAGTAATATAATATCTATTCTAATGTTTAGAGTTTCAGACAGTGTTTTATGAAATGTTATCTTTATTAATATTTAGAGTTTTATAAATTTTTTATAACACCTATATTTTTTATCTTGTTCCCCACTTTCATATTTTTTTTGTTGTTTTATATTAAACAGCTAATCAAACTGTTATTTTATTGAATACTTTTATTTTGAACCGTGCTCTAAATAGTTAACCACTAACAACTAATATCTAATAGGTAAGTCCTAGTAAAATAGCTGACAGCTATTAAAATAGCTAATAGCTATTAGAACAACTAAAATTGAGGAATAGGGCCTAAAAAAATGAATCCATATAACTACCTTTAATCCCATTGATAATCGTAGATTGAAATTCTCTCCACAAACACAAAAAAAAATAGAAATTAGCAACAAAAAATTCTATAGGTAAAGCTTGGATTTCTATAGCTAATTATGATTACCTACCGATTAGCTACAGTAAAATTCGGTCGGTAAAGTCCTTATCACAAATTAATTACCTACCAATTTACATTTTGTCAGTAAATTAATGACCGAATTTTAGTCGCTAATTTGTTTTTTTCTATCGGTAAATCAAATTTTTATTTCTAACAAAATTTGTCGGTATTTTTTATCGGTAAAGTTTTATCGTTATTTAGTTAGTAATTCTGTGAGTAATTGTATGAGTATTTGGTCAGTAAATAGTCATTATTATTAATTGCTACTTATCTGAATTAATTTATTTAGTGGAAAAACGGTCGAAAATTAGTCGCTAATTTATCGAAAATTAGTCGCTAATTTATCGAAAATCAGTCGGTAAAATTGTTCAAAAATGTTAATTTTTAATATGAAATACCAATTAAAACCTGTAAAAATATTCACTTTACATCAAAATCATTCATTTGCACTTGTGTAATAGCAAAACCATTTCAAATCTCACAAATTTAAATTGCAATAGTATTTATATAATAGCAATCATAAGTCATCACCCAAATCTCAACATCCAAACCAACAAAGCATGAAATAAAATCTAAGACAACATAATCAAACAGTAGGAGCTCCATACTCTAACTTCAAATAGTAATCAAAGCATCAAATAAACACAACATAAAGCATATAAAATCTAAGACAAGTCATCATCCAAACTGACATCATCTTGATCCTCCTTCTGAGCTGCTCTATCTTCTATAGTCCTAAGTCCATCACCATTAGGTGAATCCATACTAGCAAAAGGAGAATCTGATGTTGTGGTGGTATAAACTGGATGCATCCGCAAATTACAACTAAGTTGAGAAATCATCTCTTTTTGCTCTTTAAGTTCTTGCTCCATCTTTTCCTTTTGCTCTTTCAGCTCTTTCTCCAAAGAGGCTATCCACTCCGCTTGAGTTTGGGATGACTCACCAGTCTCAAATGTAGATGTAGCAAACATCCTAGATCTTCTTCTCATGCCAGAGTAGTAGCTCGATGCGTGTGATCCTATCCCATAAATATTCCTGTTATTTGACTTTGTTGTAACTTCAAGCAAAATCTATGTCTCATCAATAGCAGGTTGCTCTGATCCTTCAATATGAGTAGAGGCACTCTCTTCAATCCTCTTTTGTAACATTTCCTATAAGATATTATTATATTAGACAATCAAATAAAGAGTTTGCAATATATATTAAAACAATAAGTCATAGAATCAAGTAGATAGTAATTATTATAGTTAATATGACATTAATTTACAAACATTCCTTTGGAGCGTCTATCAACCCAATTATTGCCATCCCATTTTTGGTATGAAGATGCACAAATAACTCCCCCAATGTAGGCTCCACACCAGTCTCATCAGCCTATTATTTTGGAAAAAACATTTAACTTCCCATGTTTAAAGATATAAATTTTCGGAAGCAAATATATATTAGACATATAATATAGAGCTTATAATGCGTTGTTGGTGTTCTAATGCTGAAATGGAGCCTCCAGTGTGAAAAGATAAACCAAATCCTTCTCCACCTTTCTCAGACCGTCGATTCTTAAAAAAAATCTCTGATTTCTTAATGGCCTTAGGCGTCTTCCAGTATTCAGTCCATTTTTCCCAAACTTTATCTTTGATATATGATTTTCTCCCTTTCCTGTTTAATTAAGAAACAAAATTAGAATACCTATTTGTTACTTGCCTATACCATACTCGCTTTATCATTGCCTCTAATTCGGCATCCCACTTGCAGTTTTTCTATAAAATATGAATGACAAGTTATTCATAAACTTTAAGTAATTGATTGCATAATGATTTCTAAATGTCAGATTTAATTCTTTAACACATTAACAAGTTGAAGAAAATCACCTTAAATTCCCTCCAGTATCTTTGTTTTGTCTTGACAGTAACACTCTTCCAGTTGATGCCACATGCATCCTGATGCTCTTGAAAACTGTCACTCATTACTTGAGAGCATCTTAATGAAGGATACAACCTGAATAATAAATCAAATTGCATAAAATGCAATAATAGCCTCATATCAATCACCGTATATGATAAAATGGATAAATAAAAAAAAATTATGAATCACATACCCCTTGCCTCTAAGCTGGACATACACTCTATCATCACTTTGTCCAACAATTCTACCATTTGAATGATGGCTTGCCTGGGATGCAGACAATGCTCTAGAAGCAGAAGCACCATCCCTAGATGCAATAGCTAGAGGCCTTTGAGATGAAAGAGATGGTGCTACTGTAGGTGGAATCGATGGTGGATGAGTGGCCGGATCTGATGCCTCTTTTTGTGCTGAACTTGTTTGAGGAGTAGTAAAGCCTCGGCCTATTGCACAACCTCCTCTACCACTTGATATCTAATCAATATGACCTCTACCTATATTAGTATTCTATTTTTGAGCACCATCATCCCTCCCACGACCTCTACCCACCATCCTATATAATCATTTTGTGCTAAATAAACATTCATCAAA
The DNA here is from genome assembly GCA_948099535.1 of Jatropha multifida. Classification (NCBI taxonomy): domain Eukaryota; kingdom Viridiplantae; phylum Streptophyta; class Magnoliopsida; order Malpighiales; family Euphorbiaceae; genus Jatropha; species Jatropha multifida. The sequence continues at coordinate 9,163 of CANUEX010079903.1, read as the reverse complement.
TAATGAGTAACCATACTTTTAAGTGCAATTAATTGCTATAATATCAAAGTAAGTATAAATTTAAAGGTTAATAAAAATATAGCTTGTTATAACATAATATTTAGAGTCATATTTCTTTGTAAAAGAGCATAAGTTCGTCTTCTCTAATACAATACAAATTGATATATTATAAAGCTTAATCAATATCACTATTCCTAGAAAGTTCATCGCCAACTTCTTCAGCCTCTGATGTTGTATATTCATATGCTTCTTCTTCTTCTTCTTCTTCTTCTTCTTCTTCTTCTTCTTCTTCTTGTATATCAACATCCGCACTAGTAGCGTCATTCAATGCTTTAGGTAAATCATCCAATGACATTATGTCCAATGTGTGAATATCATAATCATCATTTTGAAATGTTGCTTCAATGGATATTGCATTTATCATTGTGCTTCCTGAAATTAATATGATGGTCTCGCCTTTACTTTGCTAACTGAGAGCCAGTCTCCTATCTCTTCTTAAAGATGGATAGCTAACATAGTAAACTTGAGAAGCTTACATTACAAGAACGAATGGCTCATACTTAGAATAACATCTCCTATGATTAATATCTACTATATTGTACTTACCATGCACTTTCATGCCCATATTTGGTGTCCGATCAAACTATTCACATTTGAATAACACAGTTCTCTTGATTGGTAATGATAGGCACTCTAATTTGACCCCTTTATGCATACACTACTATTTGATGTCATTCTTATTTTTCCTCGTGTCTTAGTGTGAAATTTGTATCCATTGACAAAATATCCATTATATGAGGAGACGGTATACAATGGACCTAATGAAAGGTCCCTGATGAATTGATTATAACATATTCATGGTGGAACATAAAAAATAAAAAATTAATTTAGATTAATTATTTGTCTTATATAATTCTTAAACCATGTTTGGAATTCTGTTTCTAGCCTCATATCAATGTCAATGTTGTTGATTGGTAGTTCTGATTGCTGAAGTTGGGTTATATATATGCTTTATTGAAATATTGAAGGACATATATCGAAGTGTAACAAGTTAGCATTTCTATCTATATAAAAATAAAAGTTAGCACATTTGGAGGAATTGCACTTACTTAATAAAAGGAGAAACTTATTCACAATTCAAAAGGATATACATTTGAGCAGCTTGCTTCTCTTCCTCTATTAACCTTCTTTTCTTTGCTTTACTGATTGGGCGCCCTAGATGGATAAAAATAGATAAGTTTCCTTCTGATTCATCTCTAGGAATAGGCCTCCCGTCATCATTCCGTGGCACTCTACGATGTCTTGTATAAATATGAGGCTCAAAATAGTGTGCACAGAATTTGATGCTTCTTCAACAAGGTGCATTAGCAATAGACCCTTCAACTTTTGCTTTATTCCTCACATTCTTTTTTAGCGAAGCATTACACCTATAAGCATAATTGATTAATAATACAATTGGCAGTAATTAAAAGTATATTAGTATATACAAAGGGTGAATATTATAATTACCACTTAAATGGATACATCCATCTATATTGCATAGGTCCTGTAACTTTTGCTTCATATGCAAGATGCATTGGCAGGTGTTCCATTGAGTTAAAGAAGCTGGGAGGAAAGATACACTCAAGCTTGCACAAAATTATCAGAATTTCTTCGTGTAAACGTTCCATATCTTGCTCTCGTAACATAGCACTAGTTAGTTCCTTGAAAAACAAACTCAGTTCTGTTACTGCTTCCCACACTTTACTAGGCAACAAATCGCAAAACATGATAGGAACCAAACTCTACATAAAAACATGGTAGTCATGACTTTTTAACCCAAATAATCTATACTTCTTCATGTCAACACATCGGCCCATGTTGGAAACAAAACCATCAGGAAATCTAATCAACTTAAGCCATTCACACAGGACTGGCTTATGTTGTTTATCCAATGAATAACATGCTTTTGGATATTTTCCCGTTTGTTCATTACAATGAAGCTCTAGTCTATAACATATGTTTTTAATATCTTCTCTGCCTAAGAATTGTCTTTTCAATGAAGCTCTAGTCTGTAACATATGTTTTTAATATCTTCTCTGCCTTAGAATTGTCTTTTGTTTTCCCTTCTATATTCATCACTGTGTTGAACAAATTGTCAAAAAAAATTCTTCTCTATGTGCATCACATCAAGATTGTGTCGAATAATAAGAGTTTTCCAATAAGGCAAGTCCCAAAAGATGCTTCGTTTTCTCCACCCACATTCCTTAGCAATTGTAGCATTTACTTCATCAGAACCAAATTCTGTGACTCACATAATGCCCAAGTTTTCTATTTCTTCCAAAATCTCTTCACCTATCTTAACACGAGGAGCCATATTTGTTACTACACGATTCTTCTTGAATCAAGTTTTGTTACAATGCCAAGGATGATCTGTTGGGAGAAATTTTTTATGGTTATCAAACCATGATTGTTTACCCCCTTTTAGAAGAGTAAAGGCATCGATTTCTTCCTGGCAATATGGATGTTGGAAAATAACTAATAGTCCAAAGCAAAGTAGCTCTAAGAGTGAAGTTTTGCTTAGTCAATATATCAAATGTTTAAACACCTATTTCCCAAAGTTGAATTAATTTTGAAATAAGTGGTTGCAAGAACACATCAATCTTAAATTTTGGGTTGTTTAGGATAGGAACTATCACCGTGAGAAACATGTACTCAACCTTCATACACATTCCTGGTGGTAGATTATATGATGTTAAATGATAGGCCATGATGAATATTGTTGACCTAATTAACCAAAAGGCTGAAAGCCATCGGTACATAGGCCAAGCAATACATTCTGATTCTCTTCAGCAAATAATTCATGTCTCATCATGAATGTCTTCCATGCTTCAAAATCCAATGGATGATGCATAACCCCTATCTCAGAAACATGCTCTGCATGCCATCTCATATGCTTTGCTGTGGCATCGAAAGCATAAAGTCGTTGGAGACAGGGAATGAGAGGGAAATAGTACATCTTCTTGTATGGTTTCAAAGCTGTTTGAGAGGTACCACTTCCATGCCTTTGTTTATATTTTGGTTGATTGCAAAACTTATAAACAACTTCATCAATGTCATCTCCCCAATATATCATATAATTATTTCTACAATAATCAATCTTTTAAATTGGAAGACCTAATCCCTGAACTAACTTTTTTGTGTTATAGAAGGATTTAGGCATTGCATTATCTTCTGGGAGAACCTCATCCAAAAACTCAAGGAAATCATCAAAACACCATTAAGATAACTTGTGCTCTGACTTTAAGTACATCATTCGGGCTACAATTGATAGCTTTGAATGATTCTTTCAACCCTGCCAAAGATCTTGGTTTGCAACATTTAACATGTCAAATAGATGTTGTGCATTTGGATTCGGCATTTCCTCCATCTCTTCATGTGCCGAAGGGACTCCCATACTATCCACAACCATGTCATGATACCGACCGCCTAGTTCAGTACTCATTTCATAAGGTTGATCCCCACTCTATATTACTCATCAGAATTTTGTCAATATTCCCCTATTGTGCTTTCTCCATGTAAATACCAAGTGTAATAATTTGGTACAAACCCAAATTTCAAGATATGGAACCTAACCATCTCAACATCTAAGAAGTTGCAATTTTGACACTTAGCTTGATTACAAGGGCATCGCAACTTATCAATATCCATATATCTAGGATGTAAGAGAGCAAAAGTAATGAAGTCATTAACACCATATGTGAATTCAGGCCTTAAGAATCCAGAATCAAGCCTTTGGTACATCCACTGTCGATCGACACTCATATACTAATGAGAAAGAAATCGAATGTGCAACTAAGGTTTAAATCATATCTTAGTACTCTAGCCAAGAAATCCTAGCTCCAAATAGTATCAATATATGCAAATAAATAGCTATTGTAAAAAAAAGAAATAAATGTACATTATGTTTATCTTATAAGTAAATATATGTATATTAAAATTTCTGCATATTAAAAAAAATGACAGCAATGACAACCAAGCAAAATTCATTATTCTATATGTAATTATATTTACAACATATATTTAAAAAAAAGGGTTTAATGTTGTTGTAATTTCCAATTATAATACTGAATTTTGTAATTCTTTATTTTTGTGTGTAAAAACATAAAGAGGTTATCTTGCACCAAAATATGCCATTAGTGGGCACTTAACAAGGAAATAAGATGTGTATAGTTTTGGAGTTATCTTATAAAAAAACTATTAAAAAGGATTGTTATTGAATACGGTCTTAAACAGTGAAAATAATGATATGGAAGATGACAAAAACTCATCTTTTTTCTATTTAACAACAAAATAAGAGAGATAACATGCAATTAATAGAGATAATTAATAATTATTTATTATCAATTGTCGGCGTGGGAAATGTACATGAACGACAAGCTTGTGGAACTAATTGATAAAATTATTAGAGGAAGAAGAAGAAGAAGCAGTTAGATCTCTAAAGGTTGCTCTACTTGTGTGCAAGAAAAATATGGGTTAAGGCCTAATATGTGAAATACTCAAAAATTTTAATTTCAGAAAATATTCATTTAAAATTTTAATTCTAAAATTTTAGTCAATAAATTTAAACCATGTAATATTTAATTGGACCTATAAACCCATTTGTTTTGCCGAAAATTGACTGAAAACCAAATCGATTTGTCTAATTGAACCAAACTGGCTCGGTTCGAACCGAAATGGTGTAGGGCCTTTAGAAACCCCCTAGTGATACTTTCTTTTTTTCTTTTTTTTCTTCTCTCTCCAGTGGCAACTACTTCACTTCCTCTCCTTCATTTTCTTTCTTCTTCATTCTCTCTCTCTCTCTCTCTCCCTCTGTTGCGCCGATCGCCAGTCGCGCCACCTCCAGCAGCAGCGCCTCAGGTCGGCGCCACCGCTCCAAGCTGCAGCAGCTCCTCTTCGCTTGCAGCAGACCTTTACGTTGCGCAACCCCAGCCATCGTTCCCTCCTCCGCGCAACAGCTGCGAGCTCAGCCACCAGCCGCTGCAAGTTGTCGTCCAGAGAGCTTCAACATCGCCGTTCCTCCTCCGTCCAGCTGATTCCAGCAAGCTCCAGCGGCTGTGACCCGATTTTAGCCACCAACTTCATGATTCAAGCTCAATTTGTGATTTTGGAGATATTTTGTGTGATTAAGGGTATTGAAAATTTCCCTAGAATTTTTAGTTAATTCCTTGAATTTTAATTTTTGTGAAGAAATTAGTTGATTATTGGGATTGATTTATTGATTATGGTTTGAGATATTTGATATGATAATTAAATTAATTAAAGGATCTAAATTAGTTGAAGTTAATTATAGTACTTAATAAAACAAATTGAAACATTTTGATTAACTAAGGATTAGTAATGGTTAGTGTCAAATAAATTAATTATGGGTATTGATTAAATAAATTGGTTGTAGGATTTTAATTATGGATATTAGAAAATATTAGTTGCTTGAGGATTGGATTCATTAAAGGTATATTATGGACTGAAAATAAATTAATAACACAATTTATTAATTAAAAAATTAAAATATTTAATTAGTAGAATATATTAAGTGTAGATTTTATTAATAAATTTACTGGTCCTAGAATAAAAAAATATATTAATGGACTTTGTTATTGAGATTCATATATCTGAAAATATTATTAGTGGATAATCGGTAAATTTGAATTAAATGAGAATGAATTACTTTCGGAATAAAATTACATTTTTGAGGTTGGCTAGAATTAAGGATTTTGTTTTTAAATATAGGTATATTCTTATGTTATTAAGGACCAATTGAGGTGAACAAAATAAACAGTTGTTGAATGTTTGGAGACTGCAACTGAATTAAGTAAGAAAAAGATTGTTGGTTAAAGGATTATATTTATCTGAAATAAGAACATTATTGGCAGTGAATTTAGATTATGTTAAAGATTGTGATGATAAATTTAGATTGGACTTAGCTGAGAGGGTAGAATGTAGTTTGTTAGATTAAATCTTTATTTATTATTTTAAATTGAATAGTTATGTGATAAGTTCTTTTATATTTTAGATTTCTAGATCGTTTGAGCTCGTCCACCGCCTCTCCAGACCAGAATCAAAATTAAGATTTGAATATCTTAATATCACTGTGAGTAATAATAAATGGTGCATGACATGCATTTTCATGTCATTATAATTTAATTGGTATATCATTTAGCGCGCACACATATATATATATATATACACATATCGTTAATTGATTACATATAATATCATTTTGGATTATTATATAATCATAGCTGCATTATGATGATTGATCTGATGAATTTCGATTGTATGGATTGTTGATGAAATGTGATGTGTTGTGAATTGACTTGATTGAGTGGAGTTAGGATGAAGTGGGTCACCATATGTTATGAAAGCGGTCTGAGACCGTTGGTCATATATTGTGAAAGTGGTTTGGGACCGTCCTCCATATATTGTGAAAGTTATGAAAGTTGTCTAGGACCGTTGGCCATATTGTGAAGCGGTGTAGGACCGTCGGCTATTATTATGAAAGCTGTGAAAGCGGTCTGGGACCGTTGGCCATGAATTTGTGAAAGCGGTCTGGGACCATCGGCCAGGTATGAGAAAAGAAATTGTGCTCCCGTGTGCATCTGATGATGTATAATGATGTGATATGAACCACAGGTTGATATCCTGATGGTATGAAAAGAAAAGAGAAAAAGAAAAAAGAGAGGACTAGTCAAGCGAGAATTAGATCAGTCGACCAGATATGGGGGATCGGCTCCCTAGTGCACACATATGAGAATATGAGTTGTGTGAGAAGACAACTCATCGGGGCTATGTTGATGCCACAGACTAATTTCCACATGATTGATTGTTTGAAGGTGAAATAGTTGTGGATGCTGATGCTGTTACATGTGCATGACTAATAGTGTGATAAATTCTGTGATTAGAGATGCATTTTGCGTGATTGTTTTATCATGCATTATTTATTATTATTCACTAAGTTTGGTGAAACTTACTCCCCCCCACCCTCCTTCCATAAACTTTTCCAGGAGGTAGAAGCACCGCTGGTTCATAAAAGCTCTACTTCCTTCTCCGCAGAGGTACAATACTTAATACTAGCTTTGAAAATATTAGTGTATGATTTATCTGAGATGTTGGAATATCCTGAATATTTTAGTTTAATTCCACAGTCAGGATGATAAATCAATATTTGGATACGTAGAAATTATTGTATACAGATAAATAACATGTGGAGCACTTTTCTGAAATTTGGAAATATTATGACAGAAAAAGTTTGATCATATTATGACTGTTGAATTTTGTTTAAATTGTATTTTAATTTGATGAGTATAAGCTCGAGCTGTGAATCAAATGAGATATTAAAATTGGGCCAAGAATGTTATTGACTGACTGTTGGACCTGGTCATAATATGGGCTTACTGTTTTCAAGGTCAGATATTGATACAGATAGATTTTTGAATGATTCAAGCTTACTACGAGCTTCGGGGACCTTAAGCTTACCCAGACCCTAGTGTCAGTCCGGTCCACGGTTTGGGTCGTGGCAATATGTTAAAAGCCATTAAAATGATGAGAGGTGAAATTACTATGAGCAATATAGAAATAGATGAGCCAGGACTCATTTCTAATTTTATGAATGTCAGAATTATAGCCTGAAAACAACAAAGCTCCAGCAACATTACAACCACTTCAAGCCCACATTTAAGTCCTTTATATGAAGTATAAACCATGAAAATTTTGATTTCTGAACTTACGATTTCAGAATATCAACAAAGATATGTCAACATGTGTACCTATATATGTATAACATGTGTACCTATATATATATATAACAATCTTATGCAAGGAAATGCTTATATAACAACAGTGTTTCAAAATAAAGGCAGGCTGTAGAGTAGTATCAACTGCTGTTAAAAGCTTTGCAGTGCTGAAAAAAGAAGAAATTTCAAAAAGAAAAGAAAGGCGGTTCGATACTTCTAGAAAAAACAAAATGTTTGTTACTTCTATTACAACTCAAATTAACAAAACTATTAAGAGAAAAAACAAGAATAACAAGGAAAATCCCTAAGCGATCATCAAGAACATCATTTAGTAAACCATCTGGTTCTAATTGTAAGGGCCTAGGACAGAGTGTAAATGAATGAATGCTAAATCCAAGTGTTTAGCCATCATATTGAGGAACTATCCTTAAATCTAAAATGAAATTGCAAATAAAATTTACTTTAAAAAATGAACAGTAGATCGATATTACCCAGACTAATTGATAGAAATTGGCGGTGATCAATAACAGCCAATGGTGAGACCGAGAGAGACGAAGTGGCAACTTTGACTCCTTTCAACACCAAATTAACGAAGGAGCGAAGAGTGACTTTTGATAGATGATTGACAGTTAGGGTTTTTTTTCTGAGAGAGGAACAATTGGCAAACGAAAGAGGAAGACTAATTTTAGCTTAAGGGTTATTTTGTGAGAGAGGCTTTGTTATTCCCAAAATGATTATTTACCTATTAATTACCTGTCACGACCCAAAACCGTGGGCCGGACCGGCACTAGGACCTAGGTAAGCTTAAGGCACCCGAGGCCCGTAGTAAGCCTAAACTATCACAATTCATCCCTATTATCATTTGACTATTGGAATAGTAAGCCCATATTATGACATTTTTCATAAGACAATCAGAGTAAATAATTCTGACCCAACATTAGTAATACATACTATTCGCAGCTCGGGCCCATATCCATATAATAAAAATATTTTCTCATACAAATATTTATTTATCATAATATATTCAAACTGTTTCTATCATACAGTCTCCAGATAGTCATTTACACTCCATAATTTATTTATAATCACATGATAATTCTATTACAAACCAATATTTATTTAAGCATCCTAACTGCGGAGTAAAATAAAATGTGCGAAGTATTCTAAATATTAACAGAGAGTTATACTAACATGATCAATCCTCTGCGAAGAAGGAAGCAGAGTCTTATAGACCAACAGTATCCTTATTTCCTGAAAGATATTTATGGAAGGGGGTGAGTTTCACTAAACTCAGTGAATAATAATAAATAATGCAAACCCACACATTCAAGCAGTATGCTTTCACAATATAATAAATGACATACTTCACAAGCACGTGACATACAACAGCA
>CANUEX010079884.1:0-94794 GCA_948099535.1 Jatropha multifida | reverse complement strand
TACCCAATTTATTTTATTAGTTTGCTAATCAATTTTAATTGTTCAAGTAGGAAAAATAACCCTAGAGTCACTAACAAGCTCTTCTGATGTATTGTTAGCTATTTTAATCCTATTTAATTATCTATCTCTCAATAGTGCAACCAAATATGAATTAAATCATTAATTTTTATGGTTTGTTTAAGAATTTATAACCTGAGGTCATTAAATTATGAAAACCCCCCATGATTCAAGCCATATAGCTTCCGCATCAAGTTATTATTCCCATGTAATTTATTATCCTTTTCTTATCAAAAACCCTTTTTTTGATAGCGATTAATGAAATAAATCAATCCAGGCGAGAAACTCTGCCTAGAAACGTTAAGTTTAGTAATAAATTATCACTTGAACAAAGAAAAACAAATCTAATATCATAAATTGGGGTAGAAGTGAAGCTACATCAAATCCCTAGTATGAGAGTTTAGTTCGACATATTAATTAAATAAAACTCAATATAATCTAAAAATAATTCCATAAATAATAAGAATTAGTGGAAATAAAACAATATTAAGAGTTTAGAGATAAAAAGTAGTCAAACAATAGCGTAGACGGCTCCCTTAATTCTTTACACAACTTGATTACTTGAAATCTTACAAAGAGGAAAAACTAAGAAAGAATGGAACTAAGATCTAAGATTCGATGATAAATTCATTCCCTAATTGCTGTTGTGATCTCTCTTTATATAGACTTCATAGGATGTCTTCGAATCCAAATAGGAAACTGATTTGAATTGGATTCCTTTCTGTTTAGGAGTCTTCTTTCATCAGGTTGGGCTTTAGCAAAGCTTGAGATGAGCCCTTTTAATATTTTCATGCAGCCCGTACATAGGCCACGCCCATGTCGCAAATTTACACGGGCTAAGTAACTAAATTTGGCCCGGTCGATTTTCCAATAGGTGCCATGGCCATGGCACTGCATGGCCTACCCATGTACTTCCCTGAGTTAGTCATGTTGAGCTTTTAGACTTCCAATTTCAGCCCCAACCTTCTTTGATGCGATTTTTGGCTATTTTTTTGCTAAAAACCCTTCAAATCAAGCTTATCAAGAATCGCGGGAACTTACTTAAAAATATGAATAAATCTAAGTGAAAAACTAATAAAAGTAATTCAAACTACTAAAATTCCTAATAAAAACTAAGCTAAAATACTATAAAATATGACTTATCATGTATGCCCAAGTAGAACTTCTTCTCATCAAGAGGGCAACGACAATGTCCGTCTTGCCTTGCCATTGCCTTATGCGGATGTCTACTTACTTTGTCACACCAGTGATGGGCTACTCCTCAGCATTCATTCCTTTCACTATACCATGCTACCACTTGTATGCTAGGCCAAATTCATTAGCAAGCTCCTTAGTCATGTACACAATCTACCCTCGTATCCAATACTACTTGGATTGGCCTACCTTAAACTTCGGTCTCAACCACTAGCCTGCCTCGGCAATTACCATCACCCTTGGCTTGCATGTAGTTGAGGAGGTGCATTGAACCAAGTCTTTTCTCCTCCTCTTCCTTCTCCTCCATATGGGAGACTAAGGCAAACAACTTACCTTTCTTAGGGCAATCCCTTTCTCGATGCGGATTATCACAAAGGAAGCACTTCAATGCGAATCTGCTTGCTTCACCTTTGTGCTCACTCCTGCCCTTATAAGCATCATCCTTGGGCTTACTAAGCTTGAGGCTTCCTTCTTTGCCATGGCCTTTGTCTTCTACACTCTCGTGTATTGTGGGTTTCCCTTTGTCCATCCTCGGATACTCTATAAGAGATTCAGCAATGGCTATGGCTGTGGCAAGGTCTTAGACACCTCTATGCTCAAGTTCCAACTTGGCCTAGTGTTGGAGTCCATCCTTCAATGCAAATAAGGCCTCCTTGTCTGGATAGTCAGGAATTTGAAGGACCAGCTTAGTGAACTCCCTTACATGATCTCAAGTCGTGCCCTTTTGAGTGAGACGCCTCAACTTGGCTATCGCCTCATTATCTGCATTCTCAAGATAAAACTGTCTCTTAAGCTCCTTCTTAAACTCATCCCATGTATTGATGGTGCAGAGACCTTTCGACATTTCTGCATGCCTTGGCTTAGAAGTATTGCTCCATACTCCATAAGAAGTTATCAATCTCCTTGGCATCCCTTGACCCACAGGAATACCTTGCATTTTGGCACTTCAATCCTCAAAGGCATAATAGCAATATTACTATTAGAGGTGCTTGTTCCCCCATGAGCAACAGCCTAAGAAGGACCACTTTATCCTTCACTTCCCTCGACTTAGCTATGAGGCTCTTACACTCATCCCTCAATAGCTTGCCCTCATCATGCATCTTAACATTTTCATCCTTTAAGTAAGTTCACTAGAGAAGGATTCTTGAATGGACTCACCTTGCTTTACGATCCTATCAATAGCAAAGTTGAGCATGCCCTGTAACAGTCTAGTTTTTCGGTGCCATAAATAGTGATTTATCGGTCTGTGAATAGTACCATCGGTCAAGGACTTGGTATTATTTCGGTCCAAAAAAATTACTACATGTGTCTAGTATGTTATTTAATATTTTTGGAGCATGTTTGCATGATTTAGGTGGGTAGAGAATATTTCACGAATATTTTTGGAGAATTGCGGCAACTAGTGAATATTATTTTTTATTGTGGTATATTAAGGAATAAATGGTGAATTATTTTTGGAAAGTTAATTTAATTAATTTGTGGATTTAAATAATATTTAGAAATAAATTATTCGAGGAATATTTAGAGTCATTGGATGAGATTACCTAAGACTTGATCTTGACCATTGATTTAGCATAAAATGAGAAGCAAAGTTTGACTTTGCTACTTAAGTCACCAACACTTTCTCTCTCCTCCCTTCTTCTTCCTCCACGCCAACTTCTTCTTCTTTCTTCCTCCATTTTTCTTTCATTTTCCTACCTCCAAATACCACTAAACTACCTAATTAAATCATAAGATTTTGATTAAACCTTGAGAATTAAGTAGTAGAAGCTTGAATTTGGAGTTTCTAAGCTTTGGTTTTGGAGTTGCCAGTAAAGGAGGTAAGTTATAACTTTTGGGTTTTGTGATTAATTAAGAACAATTCTAGGATTAGCCATGAAACTCATGCATTAAGCCATGCTCTTTTCTTTTCTAGTGTTAATTTTGATTTTAATGAGCTCTTTTCCTACTTTGAAGAGATTGGTGAACCCTCCACCAAAGGTAAGGAGAAGGCCCAAGGATAGAGTTTTTAAGCTTGTTTAATCTTGAAAAGGAGGTTAGTGCAATAATATTCTAATTTCCCTTTCATTCTCTTAAGTTTTAAATTTTAGGTTTTTGATGAATTTTCATGTTAGAGGTGTACTTAGGGTAGACTGGAAGTCATTTTCGACCCTTTTATAATTTCCATTTGCTTCTGAATTCTTCATGAAAGTTGTATCTCTATTTCTCAGATTTCCAAAACATCCTATTATGTTCAATTTCACTGCTTGTAGCTCAACTTATGATTTAAATACCAAAACTGGTTCTATTATGGAGTCTCATTTATATATCCGAATTGACTATCCCTTTTGGCCACTAAAATGGCAAGATAATATCTTATGCTCCTCATAAAAGTTGTATTTATACTTCTTACCTTTCTAAATCATCCTCTTGTGTCTAATTTGAATACCTATAGCTCAACTTATGATCTTTATACCAATACTGGTTGCACTGAATCGTGTTTGGATTGTTGGTCTATGTTCTTGGGTTTCTTTCACCCTCTTAGAAAATGATCTAGACTATGATCCCTTCATGATATTTATAAAATTTTATCTTATCTTTCTAATGAATTAAGTTTCACTCAATTTGAAGTCCTAAAACTTCAGTTATACCCTGAGAACACAGCAAAGGTCAAGTTTATGAAAATGCTGGAAATTTCTTTATTTAAGTACTTTTATACTATATTAAGTATATTTATTTTGAATACGTCCAATTAAATTTATTTTATTAAGTATAAAAAAAGGGAGAATGTGATAATTTTAGTAAGTTATAAGTTTATGAAATTTTGTGAGGAATATGTTAAGTTATAAGATATTTTGCAAAGGATTTATGTATACATAATAAGTGTTAATTTTAAAATGTTTTTGGATAAGAAATGGCGAGTGAGAAATGAGACTATTTGTGGAAGAATGCATTTATTTTGGGCTCTATTACACATGATTGACTTGTAGTATGATGAGATGTATTACGATATGTGAGCATGCTCGGGTTGTCAGCCCGTTTATTTATGTGGAGCTATGATCATAAGCTAGGGTTATCAACCTTTATGAATAAGCACACACGCTTATTATGAGATGGGGGTGACGCTTCCACAGGCCATGGTGATGCTTTCACAGACCACGATTATATGATGGGGGTGGCGCTTCTAGAGGCCACGATTATGTGATGGGGGTGGCGCTTTCACAGGCCACGATCGAATCTACTTACATTCTTTCTGTTTAGTACGAGCCTTAATTGAGAATGGAATTTTATTTAAATTATAAAGAATGAACACTCATGTGTTTATTAATCTTTTTCCTTTTTATTTTATGGTTTTCACGGTGTTCAAATTTAATTGATGTGATTTCGATATTTAATTTATATATATTTGAGCAATTTTAAGCATTTTCGAGACTCGCTTTCGGAGTTGTGTGTTATTTTATTTTGTTGATTATTTAGCACCATTGAGTCTTCCACTCAGCGGGTTGATTTGATCACGCGCAGGTTAGGAGTGGAGGACGCCTTTCAAGACCAAAGGAGAGCATCAGAGTAGATATAGCATTTTGGGTAGGATATACCTTGTATAGTGATTTTGGCATGTACATAGAAATTATAAATGGTGAAGATTTTATATATTAAGTTTATTATTAATTAAGAGTTGTAATTAATTAAGTGATGACTTGATTATATTTTGGGTGTATGAATATCAATAATTACATCTAAAATGAATGGGTTATAATATTGATGATAGAATCTAAATATAATGGATAATTATTTAGAAGTGCTTGCTAATGATTTGAGCTGAATTGAAGTTTTGGGGTTTGGAGAAGTTGTATTGGAAGTGTGTATATTTTCTTTGTGTGGCAAGTTAACTTTTAGGGGAAACTCTTGCAAAATTTTTGTAGGAATTTCTTTAAACTCTATTTTTAAATTTTTAATTACTTGCCTCCTTAAGAAAATCTAACCACTTCTAATATGCGATCTAGAGTTAGTAAGTGTGATAAGGCAGTGCTCCGGCACCGAATGTGGCATCCGCCGTCTGGTTCTTTGGGATTGGGTGGCGGGTGTTACTTGCCCCATATCTCCCCTTGGAACTCTTCCATCCTAAGCTCGAGTTCCTTAATACGGACACCCATCTCCTCATACTCCTCCTCTCCATCGATCATCGAAGCTCCGCCTTGGCAAGCCTAGTCTCCATATCACCCAAATCCGCTTTTAGGTTGCGAGACTTGGACCTCCCTCTCTTCTTACCACCCTGCTCCGCACCACTACCTTTGGCTAGATGAATGACCACACTTTGGTCTGCCATTCCACCAAATGGCTTAAGCTGCTACACAACCTACCTTGGATTGAAAGGGCTTTGATACCAATTATCACGAGCTCAGTGCTTTCTGCCACACTGCAGATAGCAATTGCCCTTGCAACACTAGCAAACTTCTTCCACAAGTTAGCTAGTCAGTCTTCCCTACCACAAAGTGAGGATGTTGCTTAAGTAATGAGGCTTTAAGAGAGCAAGAGATAAATTAGAGGAAAAGTAATCGACCAAGCAATGGAAAACTTTATACTACTTATGAAGTTAGTGTGTGTACACTATGCCTCTCACTATTGCTCACTTTATGTTTCTATCACTCTATCTACATTTATCTATAACTACATGGCTACATATATTTATAGGTGCACATTCCTTCTAGAGGCTTCTAGGCATATTCTTGCCTAAATCTTGGTAGAAGGCTCCAGAAGCCCCTAAGCAGGTACTGAAACATTCTAGAAATCTCTAGATGATGCTCCAACCTTCTAGATGGTTTTAGATTACAGTAGAACCTCTTGGATTTCCCTAAATCCTTCTAGCACTCTTTAGACTTGTCTAGAACATTCCACATGGCTCTAGACTGTTCCTTGGAGTTCCTTCTAGAATCTTCCTGGTGTGCCATTTGCTTTCATACCCATGGAATCCTCTAGACTACTTTAGCGCCTTCTCACGTGTTCTAGGTCTATCTAGAGTCTTCCAACCCCTTGGCTCACCCTAAGCTTTTAGAGGTCACACACGTTGCTCGCCTAGGCTTACTAGCACAGTGGCACGCTCAAGCTCTGTGCCTAGTAGCCCAAGTCCCTCCTGACTTGGACATTGGCTTGCCTCTCATCGGCAGATTGGCTCCATACTTAGAATTAGCTCACAAATCACCCCTTTGGGCCCTAAAACATGCCTTTAGCATACATGGGGAGTCTTGGTCCATGACACAGGGCACAGGAATAGGCTTGGCTCTAATTATCAAGGAATAATAGGCCTAACACAAAGTAACATGGGGCCCCACCTACGGTACCAAGATATAGGAAATTCTAAAATGATTCCAATTCATCAAAAATCAATTCAATCAGACGTCATTTGGGTCTCAAACCGACATCTGAATGCGAAACAACGCGAAAAATCTAGCCACACTATCTAGGTACTAGGGACCCCTAAAACGGTACCAATGGGCTCTTGCCCAATACCTGTCAGCCAGCATTGTACCAGCTTAGCCGTTACTAGTGTCAAGATCACCGATAGCAGTAGAGAGCTTACCAGCACCAGCCAAGGTTAGTCAGCCCCAATAAATTGGCACTTGCCCCCCCCCCCCCCCCCCCATTTACAAGGACCTCTTGTTGCTTGATCGAGATCTTCTCAAGCTTTAATGACTCTAATTCTCTCTCATGCGAACATTTCTAAGGCAATATAGTCCAATTTTGCTCTTTTTCTTAATTGAGCCAAAATTTAACTTGCTTCTCAAAATTCGATCCTTTCGACTTTCACATACACTTTGGTCCTCTTTGGTCGAAAGCTAAGTAATATAATATAAGACTAAGTTGGGTCCTCATGCCCATCCTTTGCTAATCTGAAGAAAACTTAACTTCTTTGGTTGTTTTACATTGTGGAGCTCTGTAACTGTACACTTGCACCACCCGACCTTCAAACCCCTCAATTTGGGGTATAAATCTCGAAAACTTGAACTTTGTGAATTCAAGCCTGCTCCATCCGGCACCTCATAAAATGTCAAGCCCGATCCATTCGACATATAACATGCTTTAAGCTTGGTTAGTAATACATGCAAAGCCCGATCTATCCGGCAAACCATAAAACCAATTTTTAAACAAAGCTTGGTCCGTCCAGCATCTTATAAACCTATTTAAAGAATAGCAACTAAAACCCTAACATCCTAATCGATGGTAGAACTTCATGTGCCTTGATCCTCATACAAATGAGATACGAACGCATATCTAGGGTTTTAGCTGGATACTGGGCCCTCAACCAAATAGACTGATCGGGATCTAGAAAAATGTGTTGCACGATATAAAATTCTTGATAAATGAGGCTAAAGTCAGGCTCCCCTTCGAATTACACTATTTATTCATTTATAATTCTGATATTGTTATGCATTATAATTATGCTCATGCATCAATATATTGACATTCATGCAAAACACAGTATTTTGATTACAAGATTAATTCCAAAAAAACCACTGACTCATATGAAAAAATCGAACATCTAGTCCCCGAACCCAATGGTTCGAGGCTACAGCTTTTATCCAAAAAGGCAAACTAAAATGGAGTCAAATAGGAGGTTTTTACCTTATATTTTTTTCAAAAATAAAAATAATTTAAGATGGTGACTCTAAACACATCATACACCTGTCAAAGTGCTCCAAAGAGCCAATCCAACCACTTAAGCACTAACTAGCCATATCAAACGAAAGGAACTGTAAGTAGTTCCTGCCATTCCATGAGAAATCAACCAATGGGCCTGTTTGGATAAGACTCCGTCATCCTTCGAAACTTTTCCATGGTGCTGGGCAAGGGGCCTCAAGAGAATGGTGTTTCTTTCACTAATTTTCTTTTGCAAGTTTTTTCTTCTCAAGATAATATGATAATTCAAGAGGTGATTTCCTAGCATGGTCTTTATGGGCCTCTTAAAAAAATTTAATGTGGAACCAGACTGCTTTAATGGCTTTACAAATCATAACATCTACAATGAAATTGCTACACTAGCAGTGAGCAGTGAGGGTAGCAGCAGCATACACTCAATAGGCCCATCCACAGTCAGTGCCCGACATTCCTACATAGGGCACTGTCACTAGCTCCGGTTGGCACTGCTTCATCGACTGGGCAGTGTTCAATAGAGCTTCATCGATAGGGTAGAGTTTGGTATTGTTTTTAGGCAAGCTGAAGGTTAGCTCATGCAAGCAATTTATGTGATATTAGATGCATACAAGGACCTGCTTTTTATGGAGGCTTTAGCACTTAGGACATCTCTTTTTTGGCTTCAACTTGCTTTTTCCATGATGTATTTATACTGATTTCCAAGCCATTTTATATTTATTGAACTCAAAAGATTTAGATTTGTCTAAACTTGGGGTGGTTTTAAATGATTACAAGGTGCTTTAAGCTTCTAAGCCAGATGTGACTATTAGATGGATTCGAAGACAAGCCACCATAAGTACCCATTTCTTAGCTCAGGTGTCATATTATTATGTCCGTGTTATTGTGTGGAATAGTATTTAATAATATTTATTACCATTTTATAAGTATTAATGCAAGGTATTATTGCTTTAATTTGCTTAAGAAAAAGTGGCAAAATTATATTAGTCTTCCAGTATTTAAATGATAATAAAATATAACTTACTTTAAAGATATCAATCAAGAAAAATTGCTCGAAGAAATTTGAAGGATTAAAAGCAACTAAGAAATTTGGCTTCAGTTAATTTTGCCAATTTATTCCATTAGTTCGATTATCAATTTATTGGTCATTTTAGAAAAAATAACCAAATTTACTAAGATTCTTTTTCACTAGTTTATCAATTATTTTAACCTCATTCAATTAACTATTTTCGGGTAACTATAATTAAATATAAGTTAAATTATTAAGACTAATATTTATTTTAAAAAGCCTCCATGAGAGCATTAAATTATTATTCCCACAAAATTTATTATATTTTTCTTATCAATAATCTCTTTTTTGCTAGTAATTATTGGAATAAATTTTAGTTTGGAAGCATTAAGAACAAAAGAAAATAATTATTGTCACTGAAATTTGCATAATTATTTAAATAGTCATGTCTTTTGTTTAAATATCTATAACATCCTTAAAGTTTGCCTGTGCCATACTATTTAGTTCTTCCATTAAAAAACACATTTTTTATAGTTAATCTTAAAGTGACAAGACAAAATTAACCATTATACTTATTTTTGGCATTGTTGTCTTGTTGATCTCTCACCTTTTGTAGAATTCCCAAAGCTCAAATTTTGTATGCCTCCCTCGACCCAACGCCACTTTTCGCCTTCACAATCTATCACCATCTCGTAATCAAATATCGTCTCCATCACTAAACCACCACCAAAGCTAGAACCCGATATTCTGACCCAATCAAACCATCATCAAACTTTATTAATATTTCTCTCCTTCAATCTTCAACCATCTCCTATTAAAATCCCTAAAGCAAACCTCTAAGCTTCTACTATCGATTCATCTTGCAACCACCATCAACTTTCACTTTCGGTAATTAGAATCACTTTTCTATCTCTTTTGTCTAATTTTGGATAAGAATCAAAAAATAACTTTTCTAGTTTTATGAAAACCAACTTCCATAACATTTAGCTTTTTAGCCACTCATATTCAATTTCTTCTGAAGTTGTTCTTTCGCGTCATATTTTGTCCATTTTAGTACAATAATTATATGGCAAAGACTAAAGCTTTGGATATGCCGGTTGAATAATCATATTGTACAATTTTCTACTCTTTAAATTTAATTTCTCATTTTTTTTCTTTTAAATAGCAAATTTGGTTACATCATAGTCATTGTTTTGAGAAATTATGGAGAGAAATAATTTTCTAACATTGGTTTTACCAATTGTTTTAATACATGCTTCTTATTTTTTTTTTTTCTAAAAGGGAATATTGAGCTACTGTGAGTTATGATCACATAGCACTTATTATTGATGGAAAAAGACGGGTTTTGTAGTCTGGTCCATAAATTATCGAAGAGCTACTTCTAAGGTGGGGTTTTGAGATTATCTCAAGTTTATTTTAATTTTTTTTCTTGTGTATTATGTTGCATGATGTGACATTTGCACTTTCCTATTTTATATAATGATTCATCTAATTCATTTTTCTTCTTTTTCTTTACTTGAATATGTAATTTAACAAAGCCTTATTTGGGTATGAATCAAACTCAAGTTTTTTCTCTCTACAAAGTTCATTCTTTCAAATATTTGTAATTTTTCTTTCACACACTAGCTTTATTTTATATTGGGTTATGGATCTAAATTCATTTATTAGGAATTGATCTTCAATTAAGATACAGTTTATCCTTCCTTTAATTTTGATGGTTTTTTATGCATTTGTTTTAGTTTGTGTTTGTCGTTTTTTCAAGTTTTAAGAATAAGGAAAAAGTGAGATTGGGATAATATGTTAATTAGATGATTTAGGGTAGTTTGGTCTTTTTATGAAAAACTAACGATAACAAGTGATCTTTTTTATGCACTTGCAAATTTGTCTATCATTACCCTTATTATACCTAGACCATTAAATCAAATTCTTGAAAATTATGATTTTATCCCTCCATTTTGCCAAAAATAACTAAAATACCTTGAAAAAAAGAGGATAATTATATGAAAACACTTCTCAACACTTTTGCCATTTGTCCACCATCAAAAAGAGATTCAAAGGTGAGAGATAAAGTTTTTATATCAAAACTACCCTTAATCACACGGTAATCTTCTCATTTTTGTTGTTGTTGTTGTTGGAAGAGGAAGAAGAAGAAGAAGAAGAAGAACAACCAAGAAACTACATGGATTTCAAATATATTTGTTCAAATCTTGAATTTCAAATATGTATTTTTCAAATCTTGCTCAAATCTATACTATTATTAACGAAAACTTTTTTCACTCATCACGTTTCGCTTTTCATGCTCTCCTCCTCTCTCCTTCCCCTTCCTAGAAACCAACTAAAAATTTTTGACTTTTGTTTACATATCATTTCATCTTATTTTTACTTTTATTCTATTTACATATCAATATATCCCTTTCTTCTTTCTTTCATCTTTTACAGAAGCTAAAAGCATTAAGAACTCTTAAAATTACTAAATTTCCTAGAGAAAAAAAAAATATCAATATACCATTTTTTAACACAACAACTCTTTCTCCCCTTCAACCCAAATTCAGCTAATTACATGTGAGTCAGTTCGTCTGTTAAGCTAATATGCGTATTACACTCAAACAACCTAAATCCAGCGAGAAACAATGGGGATGAGTTTTTTTCCTCTCTTCGTTTTTGCTCTCTTGTTTTCCACTTGTGAGTGTGAATGCTTTTTGAGGGATAAAATCATATGGGTTGCAATAGGAATTGAGATTGGATTTTATGAGTCGCAATAGGAATTCGAATTGGAGATCTTGCCCTACAAAATTTGAAAATTGTTGTTTTTTTTTCTAGGTTAAAAGATTGAGATGGAAGAGGAAGAGGGTTGAGTGGTAGAAGATGAGGACAATTTTGTCTTTTATAGGATATTTAACAGAAAAAGTGAAAAAATTAGACGAAATGGCAAAAGTGTTTAACGGAATCAAAAGTTAGGGGCAAATTAGTGCATTTCTAAAACTGTGAGGGTACGCTAGTTAACTTTGATAAAATACAAGGATAAAATCATAATTTTTCCCACCAAATTTCAATCCTTATCCTAAGCAAAAATGTATAAGTAGGAAGATTGAATAAAAAAAAAGAAGAGAGAATCAATACAAAGAGATTTGATTGATTAATGCTAGCAACTAGAGATAAAAGTCCAAAAGAAGCTTATCCTATAAGATCAAAGTAAATAAAAACACAAGTTTTAGAGATGAAAGTAAGGAGGTTATTTATCAAAGTCTCAATATTAAGAAAAGATTCTTACCAAATTATCTCTAATGTTGTGTGAATAAGGTATTACAAAGTAGTCTCTCCTTATTTGAATTCTTTATTTTAATGTAACAAGTAATGAAGAGTGAATAAAGTATCATTCGCATAAGGATTGTATACCAAGTACCATAATTGTTTTAGCCTACTATTATTTAGACACTAATAAAGAGAATATGTTTAAAAAATTAAAATAAAAGATTAAACTTAAAAGTGATCAAACAAGTAGTTGTAGAGAAAATTTAAGGTATAAAAGCTACTAGAAAATTAGACTTCACTTCATTTTATTCAATTTATTTTATTAGTTTGATAATCAATTTTAATAGTTCAAGATAGAAGAAATAATCATAACATAATTAATAAGATATCCCGATGTATTATTAGCTATTTTAGAGTGGTTTAGACTAGTATCAAAGAACTATCAAAATGAACAAGTTACAAATTGGAATAAATAGAATTAAAATCACGTGGTTTGATTTAGTTTTTAAAATTATTTGCACATAACATATTAAGTTTAAATAACAAAATATAATCAAAACCAAACTAATATATATTAATTTAACAACTAAGTAAACAACATGTATGGTTTAGTTTAGGTTATTCAAATTAAAAACTGAAAATGAATTCTAAATTATTTTTTCAAAATTTATAAAATAAACTTCTTATTTCTTAATAATCAGACTAAACTAAATTGTCTAACCTAGTTTGTTTCAATATGGTTTGATGGTTTATATTGAATAAAGAACTCCTCAATTATTCTATTGTGTAGTCTAAAATGATTATAGATTCGTTGGGTTTGCTTCTTTAGGATAGGGTGCATAAGCAAAGCGAAGCCTGTTTATTCTGATAAGAATCCGTTTAAACAATTTAGTTTGTTTGTATAGATTCGTGTGTCAATTAAATAGAGCACTCTATATTTATAAGATTTCTAGGAGTGCATACTAAGCAAAAAATACTCTAGAATATACAGTGTTGTCAACCTATACAAAGTGTAAAATACCTTATGTATGTACAATATTAATACAATTGGGTCCCAAGCTCAAATAATTTCCTAGGAGATACCTTCTTTCACTTCTTTGAGTTGTTGTGGCTTGGATTTGCTTACTTGGGTTTGATAATGGGTGGGTGTTAACACATACTTTGACTTAGTTCAATACGATCATTAACTCACGGTTTACGTTGTAACCAGACTAAACTAAATTATAATATGATTTATATTCAGTTTGGTTTAACGATTCATATTGTTCGATGTAAAATTGTTATAGTCTGATCTATTTCTATTAGGAGGGCTTTGGAATAGGGAACATAAACAAACCAAGGTCCATTTAGTTCGAAAAGAAACAGATGAGAATAAAATGAGTTTAAGAGCAGGAAAAGCAAATAAGAGAGGGACATGAGATAAATATAAGAAAATTAGGATGTTGGAAAAGAAAAAGGGGGTTGAAGGAAACTTAAATGCGATTAATCAATTTGGTTTACTTGTATAAATTCGTGTGTCAATTACAATTGAATCACTCGCTATATTTAAAAATTCTATAAGTGCACACTAATCAAGAAACATATTAGAATATATAGTTTGTCAACCTATAAAAAAGCTAAAATATCCTATGTATATATAATATTTACATAACTGGATCCTAAGATCAAAGGGATACTGTTATTTTTTGTGCCTATACTTGCCTTTTTTTTCTATTTTGGTATCTGAACACAAAATAATGACGATTGAGTGCCTAAACGTGCATTAAATTTTTTGTCTCCTAGTGAGGTGGACAATTGGATTGTGTAATGGGATGAAGTGGGGCCCACGTATGTCTATATGTCAGCTTAGGTGGCCTGTCGTAAGCTGCCAACATGGCAAACATGGTCAAATTATCGATCTAACCTCGTTATGAAACACATTGTTAGAGGAAAGCAAAAGGCAATCAAAAATCATGGAGCTGATATTCAAATTCTCATAACTTTGTAAAAAAAAAATAGAACTTAGCCAACAAATTAGCATTTAGGTGCCCACTAGATAAGGTACTATTTACCCTTTCAAGACCCAAATGGATGAGAGATTTGGTGGAGAAGAAGAGAAAAGAGGAGAAGAGAAGAGAGAATGATGGTGGTTATGGTGTTTTTTTTTTTAGAGAGAGAGGGTGGCTATGGTGGTTTAGAGAGAGAGAGAGAGTTGAGAGAGTTTTTGAAAAAGGAGAGTTAGGGTTAAAAAGAGAAGAAAAACATACCTTTTAAGTGCCATGGGCCGCGCATGTGCCACAGGCGTGGCTTAGTGTGCCACGACCGTGGCACATGCCCGTGGAGTGCCCTACCTCCATGTCCTCTTTTGGTCTTCGCGGGCCATGGGCGTGGTGTGTGCCATGCCCTAGTCGTGGACCGGTCTGTCTCTCCATCTCTTCTTCTTTTTTTTTTTTTTCTGAGCTAGTTAGACCACGCCACGCCCTACCCGCAGACTGATCTGCCCTTTCCCTTTTTTTTTTTACTTACTTACCTGCTGGGCACTCCACGGGTGTGGCATGTGCCACGCACTTCCCGTGGAGTGGTCTAAGTGTCAAGGAATTTTCGTGCTGAAGCCTATCAAACGTCACTCGTGCTCCATGGGCATGGCCTAGTGGTGACACGGGCGTGGAGTCCACTGCCTCTCCGGCTCAATTTGCTGTTTTTGAGCCACAGGCGTGGCATTGTACACAACTAGCCCATGGATCTTCCTAATTTTAGTCCCTGAGTACCTAAAAATGCAAAAATTAACATTTTTAAGCTTGGGTAATTGATCTAGATCATAAAATTACTCGAACAAAACGAAGCAATGCTACTAAAACTATACTAAGAAGAAAAAATTATTCAAAATCAAAATTAAATATGGGTTGCCTCCCACAAGCGCTTTCATTTAGCGTCGTTAAGCTCGACTCATTACTCCCTTTCTTTCAAGTGAGGCTCATTGCGATTTGGACTTGATCGAAAACTTCATGTCGGTAAACCTTCAATCTTTAAGCATTAACTTTGAAGCTTCGATCTCCATCAATAATCTCAACCGCTCCATGTGGGAAAATTTCTTTTTGATATTGGTAACGCTAATCCCCAGCAACGGTGCCAAAAACTTGACCACAATTTTCGCAAGTGCACGAAATCGCAACAAGTAATAAAGAGTGAGTAGAGTATCATCCCATGAAGAATGTATACCAAGTACCAAATTATTTTAGTCCATTATTATTTAAATGATAATAAAAGAGGGTATTTGTAAAAGTAAAAGTAGTAGAAAAGAATTCAAATAAGACTAATTGATGAAAAGAAAACAAAGTTTAAAAGCTACTAGGGATATTGATTTCACTTAACTCTACCCAATTTATTTTATTAGTTTGTTAATCAAATTTAATTGTTCAAGTAAGGAAAACAACCCTAAAGTCACTAACAAGCTCTCCCAAAGTATTGTTAGCTATTTTAATCCCATTAATTACTTATCTCCTAATAGTGCAACTAAACATGAATTAAATCATTAAGTTTTATGGTTTGTTCAAGAATTCATAACCTAAGGCCATTAAATTATGAAAACCCCCCATGAGTCAAACCATATAGCATCCGCATCAAGTTATTATTCCCATGTAATTTATTACCCTTTTCTTACCAACAACCCTTCTTCCGATAGCGATTAATGAAATAAATCAATCCAAGGGAGAAACTCTACCTAGAAGCATTAAGTTCAGTAATAAATTATAACTTGAACAAAGAAAAACAAATCTAATATTATAAATTGGGGTAGAGGTTAAGCTACATCAAATCTCTAGTATGGGAGTTTAGTTCGACATAGTAATTAAATAAAACTCAGTAAAATTTGAAAATAATTCCATAAATAATAAGAATTAATGGAAATAAAAATAAGATCAAGAGTTTAGAGATAAAAACTAGTCAAACAATAGCATAAACGGCTCCCTTGATTCTTTACGCAACTTGATTATTTGAATTCTTACAAAGAGAGAAAAACTAAGAAAAGAATAGAATCTAGATTTAAGATCTAGAATTCAATGAAAATCGATGAATGAATGAATCCTGAATGTTGTTGTGGTCTCTCTTTATATAGACTTCATAGGGTGTCTTCAAATTTGAGTAGAAAACTACTTTGAATTGGATTCCTTTTCTGTTTAGGAGTCTTCTTCATCAGGTTGGGCTTGAGTAATGCTTGAGATGAGTCCTTTTAGTACTTTCATGCAGCCCATGCAAAGGCCTCGCCCATGTCTCAGATTTACACGGGCTGAATAATCAAAATTCAGCCTGATTGAATTTCCAGTAGGTTCCACGACCGTGGCACTGCATGACATGCCCGTGTACTCCCCTGACTTGGCCATGTTGAGCTTTTAGACTTCCAATTTCAGTCCCAACCTTCTTCGATGCGATTTTTGGCTATTTTCCTGCTAAAAACCCTTCAAATCAAGCTTATCAAGAATCACGAGAACTTACTAAAAATACAATAAATCTAAGTGAAAAACTAATTAAAGTAATTAAAAATACTAAAATTCCTAATAAAAACTAAGCTAAAAATACTATAAAAATATAACCTATCAATCATAGTCCTTAAACTTTTCATTGTATTCCTTAATACAATGGTGGTAAAAGTTTCTTAGTTTATCTTTATCTAATAATTCTTACACGTTGTGTTGAGGCATGATTCTAAGTTTGGAGAATTATTTGATTTCATACATCAAGGATAATGTACTAGATTAAGCTGGGGAAGGAAAATTTTTTCTTATTCTTTTGTTAGCTTAATATAGTTGGGATAATTATAAGCAAGATTAAAAAATTATCATAACCTAATAACTTATTATAAATTTAGTTGCTTTTCTATTATAGTATGTTTTAGCTTAAATTTGAACTCTTTAACTTAATAATATTCCTTAATGCAAACATTTATTTTTAAGATCATAAATACTATATTTGAAATTACTATGATAGATATGTATACTTTGATCTAAATTTATTTAACCTTAGCATTTCTATAATAAAATTAGAAATTCCTTTTAGGCAAAATTTTTTAAAATGCTCACATTAGAAAGAGATTATTTCGACATTTTTTGTTGAACAACATACTTTAGCCTAGTCCACCCTAAGTTAATTATGACCCTTGCAATCAATTTGAAGCCTATAATCAATATTTTCCTTGTTTACCCCTATTAAAACCTAGCCTTTCAATCAATTTTAAACTTTTACCACTAGTACAATTAGTATAGTTGATGTATAGTTGAAAGATTTGATTTTATTGAAACATAGCAGAAAAATAAAAGGGAGAAATTTTTCATTTAAATACTAGCAAGTGGAGAAATTAAAGAAATCAAAGAGGAACACCCCAAAAAGCAATCAACTAGAAAATTCAAGTTTGAGAAATTTATTCTTAAGCAAGGAAGAATTTATTCATGAATTACGAAGAAACCTTGCCAAAGCATCTCTAGTATTGAGCTACTAAAAAACTTCAAGATAATCCTCTTTTATTAATAAAAGTACATGTTTTAGTATAATTAAAACCTTGATATTATACACTTTTGCACTCTTTGTTATCCTATATGCATCATCCTTGTTTTAACTAAATCAACCCTAGAAGCCCCACTACAACCTTAATAAAAGGCCTTTTAATCTTTAAAATTATGTAGCATTTAAAATTGTAGACAAGGGATAACCAATTTTGCCTATGGGAATGTTGAATTTAAATTCCTCATCTATTATTTACAGGTTAATAATTTTTATGAAAATTCATATTCTATTTATCATAGTTTGATCAATTATTAGTATTGAAGTCTTATTGATTTATATTCACACTAAGAAATATGTTTTGTTAAAAGTTTGAATTTAGCAAAAATATGGCTAACATAGGAAACACTTGATTTATTTTGATGTTAATAGATTTTTAATATTTTTAAAATTGTAAATAATTGTGTCCAACCATATTAAGCTAGTCTATTTTTTTGTGTTTTGTTTGTTTCATTTGCTTTTAGTCTTATTACTTGAGGACAAGCAATGGTTTAAGTTTGGAGAATTTTGATATCTCATATTTTCATAATATTTTTAACTAAGTTTTTTTTTAAGAATTTTAGTATTTTTAATTAGTTTTATTAGTTTTTATTTTAGATTTATTTACATTTTCAATTAAGTTTCCTTGATTCTTGATAAACTTGAGTTGAAGGGTTTTTAGCGGGATATTAACCAAAACCTATATAAAAAAGGAAAGCTTATGACAACCAATTGAAAATACAGAGAATGGGAAAAATCTCCCTGTAACCGCCTGACTCCAACAACCAGAGGAATTGTCCGCTTTGGATTAAGCCGGATCCATCCTATACTAAATCGGTAAGACTCGCACGGTTTTGTCCCGTAGGTGAAATGGGAACTTTTCAGGAGGTCACTCATCTTGGGATTTCTATCAAGCGAGCACGCTTAACCCTGGAGTTCCTCCAACTCTCCAGCCATTCCACCAAAAGGAGCCTCTGATGATTAGTTACCCCCTTTTTGATATATGATCCGATTCATTCCTATGTCCCGCATTCCACTACCCTAGCCACCCTGCCATCCTAGAAGCTCTCTAGGAGCCCTGCTCTACCCGCCCTCTTAGGATTGCTTTGCCGGGTCGGGATGTCACAGGCCCACCAGCTTCCGCATGGTTCATCCTCGAACCATATATCTACTGCAGAGGGTCAGGCTCTGATACCAAATTGTAACCGCCTGACTCCAACCACTAGAGGAATTGTCTGCTTTGGATCAACCCGGATCCATCCCATACTAGATCGGCAAGACTCGCACGGTTTTGTCCCACAGGTGAAATGGGAACTTCCTAGGAGGTCACTCATCCTAGGATTTCTGTCAAGCGAGCATGCTTAACCCTAGAGTTCTTCCAACTCTCCAGCCATTCCACCGAAAAGCGCCTTTGATGATCAGTTACCCCCTTTTTGATATGTGATCTGATTCATTCCTGTGTCTCACACTCCACTACCCTAGCCAGCCTGCCATCCTAGAAGCTCGCCAGGAGCACTGCTCTACCTGCCCTCTTAGGATCGCTTTGCTGGGTCGAGATGTCACATAGATAATTAGATGGCGTTAAAATAGCTAACAATACATTTCCCTACTTGAACAATTAAATTTGATTAACAA
This sequence comes from Jatropha multifida, assembly GCA_948099535.1. NCBI lineage: Eukaryota > Viridiplantae > Streptophyta > Magnoliopsida > Malpighiales > Euphorbiaceae > Jatropha > Jatropha multifida. The sequence goes on along the minus strand of CANUEX010079884.1, from coordinate 75,509 downwards.
ATTAATAAAGTAAATTGGATGGAATTAAATGAAGTCAAAATTCCTACTAGCTTTTAAACCTTGATTTCTTTTCATCAAATATTATTGCTTGAATTCTTTTCTATTATTTTATTTTATTTTATTTCTTTTATTTTTACAATCATTCTCTTTATTATCATTTACATAATAATAGGTTAACATAATTTTAATACTTAGTATACAATCCTTCTGAGAACGATACTCTACTCACTCTTTATTACTTGTTGTGATTTCGTACACTTGCGAAAAAGGGCTATCACTACATACTAAATTTTCGATATTCAAATGAATTTCACAAAATTTTATGGAATTTATTTATTCCAAACAGGATCTTAACTAGAATTTCTTATTGAAATCTTAATGAACTATTTTTCCTATTTCTTTATTCTATGTATTTTTCTATGTTATTACCTTTTTTTTCTTTTTCTCTTTTTTTTATATTATTTAAGAATCAAAAGAAAATTAGAGGTTTCATAATTTTTATTTAGAGAAGATATATAAGACAATAAAAAAACTAAAAAAAAGGCAGAGGTGAACTAAACGGAGGTTTCTTTTTCATTTTTTTTTTGTAAACCACTAGTATCCGAATTTAAGACTCCTAGCCTTTCTCAACAGGTGCGTCTAAAGAGGTTGAACTCAAGAACTCTTTCTAAATGCTCAACTTACCTGCCAATTGAGCCAAAACCGATGTCTGATATTTAGTTTGAAGAATGAATAATATAATAAAAATGAGAATTATACATGTGTTTGTGTGTGAGATGCATATGATTTTGAAAAACAATCATATATTTATAATTATATTGTCACTTTTTTTATTACTATTCTTTTTTATGACATTTTTTGCATGTTGACTATATTTGTTATATATTTTGTACTCTTTTAATTTTTTTATCCATATAATATTAAAGCATAAATTTTTATTTAGATTAAAATAAATGCAATTGCTTAATTTGTATTGGATTTTGTTATACAAACTACTTGTAATATTACCTCTTATGTACTTACTTTTATTTTATTTATAATGAATTAGTATTAAAATAAAATTCAACCCAATCTTTGTACCTAATCTTTCAATCCCTAATTTATGTAGATTCTTAAAACCTTAATAAGTATCCAAAAAGAAAATCAAGTCAGCACTCAATCTCCAATCTCTTGCTCTCCACTCCAAATCAATATCTATATATTAACATAATAAAAAATAATAAAAAAATTATTTTTTACTATTTGGTGAAGAAAAGAAATAAGAAGATGATCTAAATTGATAATGTTACTTACTTTAGCTATAGTGACAATATTATTTACTTAGTGCATTATAGAAATAAATATATGTACATATAAACAAATTCTTGACACCACAAAAAGTTATAGTTATAGTTTTTTTTCTAATTTTATACTATTTTCTTTGAAGTCAAATTCATTTAGAATATAATATAATATTAAAAAAATTAAAAATATTTAATTATCAAGAGATCATCTATTTATTGCAAGGGAGATGTAAATCTCTTACTAAATTAAAATGATAGTAATTATAAATTAATTCAGTAACGAAAAAGAAAATAAAAAAGAAAAAAAATATTATTAAGAATACTCTTTTCAGAACTCTACATATAACAAGAAACAAATTATATTAAAAAAATTACCGATTTGAATTTCAAAAATGTTGTAATTTAATGAAATTCGATGTTGATATAAAAAAAAAGATTATAACCAAGTTAATAAATAAAAATTACGAAACAAATAATGTTAGGATCTAATTTTGTTTCTCTATTTTTCTAAGTTGAAAATTTAAAATAAATAAATAAATAAGTCAATTAGTTAATAAAAAAGATTACATAAAAGAAAGTTCTATCATCACCAAATAAATTTTCAATTTCCCTACAATCATACAGAAAAAGAAGAGTATACTCTTTTTTTTATCCATATGTATTTATTTAAAAAATAATTTTTAAAAATTATATACAATCAAATAATGAAATGTAATTTTTCTTTTTTTTTTAATGTTAACCACAAGTATCTCTAGCACACTAGGCTTGAACTAAATCCTATTCGCTCCAGGTCAGCCAAATACAAGGTAAGGTGCTCACAGCGAGCATTTGCTCCATCTATTAAGATCGAACCCTTAACTTCACTTAAAAGAAGAGTGTTAAACCACTCATCCAAACACTCGTTAATATAAAATATAATTTTCGAATTGGCTACGCCTAAGACTATTTTAGGATATTCCAAATTTCATTAAGATTGATATAAAAAAAACCATTATTCTCCTTCTATTCCCACATTTATATATAGTGTAGATTAGACTTGTCTAGACGTAGTCCATAGACCTACCCATGGACTACATTAATAAAAGTAATTTATTTAAAAATAATTTCTCATTATATTTTTTCTTTCTCAATAAATTTACACATGTTATAAAATAATATAAAACTAGAGAGAAGAAAGAGAAGGAATAGAGAGCAAAATATGGGAGAGAATACGAGAGTGTGTTATTATTGATGAGAAGCCACATATATATAGTTACATAAATGGAACCCTAATAGAACCCTAATAGAGTCCTCCACAAATTAGGAAGATAGAGTTCACAATAATTAAGAATTCAGACTTCTAACCCATATAGGACATCCACTTAATTCATAACACTCCCCCTTAGATGTCCATTTTTTAAAGAATATGTCTCGTTAAAACCTTACTAAGAAAAAAAACCCGTGGAAAAAAAAATCTTAATGAAGGAAAAAGAGTACATTATATATGCCTCGTTAAAACCTTACTAAGAAAAAAAACCTATGGAAAAAAAAAATCATAGTGAAGGAAAAAGAGTACATTATTCTTTTCTTAAATAGACGTCGAAATACTGTCTCATTAAAAACCTTTACCAGGAAAATCCAATGGGACAAAATCTTAGTTAAAGGAAAAAAGAGTGCAGTGTGTATTTGCTCCCCTTATAAAGATATTACTTGAGATCTTTGAGTCTGAGCATTCCGATTTTGTGTACTAACTTTTCAAAAGTCGAAGTAGGAAGTGCTTTAGTAAACAAATCAGCAAGGTTGTCGCTCAATCGAATTTATTGATCATTGATATCACCATTCTTTTGAAGGTCATAAGTGAAGAAAAATTTTGGTGAAATATGCTTTGTCCTATCTCCTTTAATGTACCCTTCCTTTAATTTATGTATGCATGCAACATTATCTTCATATAGTATTGTGGGGACTACTTTTTGAAAAGATAAACCACTTGTACTTCGAATATATTGAATTATGGACCTCAACCAAACACATTCTCGACTTGCTTCATGGATTGCCAAAATTTTTGCATGGTTAGAAGAAGTAGCCACTATAGTTTGTTTTGTAGAACGCCATGAAATAGTTATACCTCCACATGTAAATAAGTATCCTGTCTGAGATCTACCATTATATGGATCTAATAAATAACCTGCATCTGCATAACCAAGTAAATCTGATTTTGATATATTAGAATAATATAAACCCATATCCATTGTATCTCAGAGATATCGAAATATATGCTTAACTCCATTCCAATGTCTTCGTGTTGGAGAAGAACTATATCTTGCTAATAAATTTACAGCAAATGTTATTTCAGGTCGAGTATGACTAGCAAGATACATTAGTGCCCCTATTGCACTAAGATAAGGTACTTCAGGACCAAGAAGTTTTTCATCATTATCTCGAGGTCGAAAAAGGTCCTTTCTCACATCAAGTGCCCTCACAACCATTAGTGTACTTAATGGATGTATTTTATCCATATAGAACCATTTTAAGACCTTGACTATGTATGTGGATTCATGAACAAAAATTCCATTTGGAAAATGCTCAATTTGTAAGCCAAGATAAAACTTTATTTTTCCAAGGTCTTTCATCTCAAATTCTTTCTTTAAATAATTCACAGTTTTGGAAGCTCTTCAGGAGTTCCAATAATATTTAAATCATCAACATAAACAGCAATTATCGCAAATCCAAATCCAAATTTCCTTATAAAAATGCATGGACAGCAAACATCATTTTGATAGCCTTCTTTCAACAAATATTCACTAAGGTGATTGTACCACATGCGTCCAGATTACTTTAGTCCATATAGAGCTCTGTACAACTTAATTGAATAACTTTCTCTAGAATTTAATTTTTATGCTTCAGACAATTTAAGCCCCTCGGGAATTTTCATGTATATATCTTTATCAAGTGAGCCATATAAATAGGCAGTCACTACATCCATTAGACGCATTTCAACCTTTTCAAGAATTGACAGACTAATCAAATATCGAAGTGTAATTGCATCCACCACAGGAGAATAAGTATTCTCATAGTCAATGCCAGGTCTTTGCGAAAAATCTTATGCAACAAGTCTTGCTTTGTACATTACAATTTGATTATTCTCATTTTGTTTTCACACAAATACCCACTTATATCCCACTGGTTTAACATCTATTGGTGTTTGGACTACTAGTTCAAAAACTTTATGCTTTTCGAACAACTTTAATTCTGTCTCAATTACGTCTTTCCATTTGAGCAAATCATCTCTTTGTCTACATTCTTCGATAGACATAGGTTCAAGATCCTCATCATCTTTCACAATATCAAGCGCTACATTATATGCAAAAATTTCATCAATTTTTATTTTATATCGGTTCAACCTTTGTCCAGACATGACATAATTTATTGAGATCTTATCATTTTCAATGATTTCAGGTACTTGAGTTTCTTCTGGGAACTTATTAGTCATGTCAAGAACTTCTTTTGTAGTTTGCTCTTCTAGAGCGTGACCATCTTGAATATTAGCTTCTTTTCTTTTTCTAGGATTTTTATCCTTGGAATCAATTGGTCTACCACTCTTCAAGCATGCCTTAGACTCATTTGCACAGGCAGTTTGTCATTCAGGGACTTCAATCAGTACAAGGAAAATACGGTTTAGAAACGGATTTTTTCGTTTCTAAATGGTAAAAATTTGTTGCTATAAGAGGTTAGAAACGGATTATGCCCGTGACAAAAGTTGGCATTTCTAATCCGTTTCTAATTTGGGAACGGATATATCTGCTTCTAATTTTCCATCAATCCATTTCTAATTTCACACCCCTTAGGAATGAATTTCGTTTCTAATTCCGTTTTCATTCCGTTTCTAAAATCGTTTCCATTCCGTTTCTAAATCTGTTTCCATTTCATTGCTAATCCGTTTCTAAATCTGTTTCCATTTCATTGCTAATCCGTTTCTAAATCTATTTCCATTCCATTGCTAATCCATTTCAGATTACGTTTCCAAATTATTTCATCCATTTCTAATTTTCGTTTCTAATCTGTGATGAAAAATAAAAGCAATACTTGACCGTTTCTGAGTAAGTTTCTAAATCGTTGCTAAAATTACGTCTGTTGCTAAATCCGTTTCTAATTTTTTGTTGCAACTAACATCCTCCCCTATTCCGTTTCTAAATCCGTTTCTATTTTTTTTGTTGGAAGAAATCCATTATTTTTAATATTGGAATCTTGCCCTATTTGTAATATTTCAATTTCTACATTTCTAATGAAATTAACTTCAAATCAAATAGAAAAAGTTAACATAAAATTAAAATAGTTCTCTCAAATGTCAACAACTCAAATATCAACATTCAAAGTCTCATAGCTAGTAATAAACTTATGTTTTCCAGACCAAATGAAATAAAGTTTATCTAGATAGTACCATCACTTTGAGCATCAGCGTGAGTATCTGAGGAAGATGGTGATGTAGGATTCTATGAAGTAGGAGCTGGCGGAACTGTTGTTACCAAGTGAGTGCGAACGAGCTCTGCAACTTGCTATTGTAATTGTTGCTGCAACTTTTCCTGCATCAACTGTTGTTGTTGTGGCAACTCTTGTTGATGTCGCATCTCCAACTCTCTTATTTGTTGCTCTAATATCTCCTGAATCAAAGAAGCTTGGTGGGAAAATACGCTCCAACTTACAAAGTATTATAGGAATCTCTTGATGGAGTCTGTTCATATCTTCTTTATTAATTACAGTGCAAGTGAGATCCCTGAAGAAAAGACTTATCTCAGTAAGTGCTTGCCACACATTTGAGGGCAACAGTTCATGAAATGCAATAGGCATCAATTTTTGCATGAAGACGTGACAATCATGACTTTTCATACCGAACATTTTATATTTCCTCATATCTACACACCTTCCCATATTAGATGCATATCCATCTGGAAATCTTAATTTCTTCACCCATTCACACAACACTTTTTTACCTAGTTTGTCAAGAGTGTAGCATGCTTTTGGATACTTTCCATTAATATCATGTAACTCAGGGCGCCGACAAAACTCCTTCAAGTCTTCTCTTGATTTGGAATTGTCTTTTATTTTCCCTTCAACATTCATAACTGTGTTGAATATATTTTCAAAAAAAATTTTTCCAATGTGCATGACATCTAGATGTCGAATAAGGTTTGTACTCCAATAAGGTAAATCCCAAAAAAATGCTCCTTTTCTTCCAACCACAAAACTTACTAATCCGACCATTAACTTGATCAACATCAAGTTCTGTAACCTTCTTCAAGCCTAATGCCTCTATTTGATTCAAGATATCAGCACCAGATTGGATAGATGGAGGATGTGCTATAACCACTTTGTTCTTTCGAAATGAATTTTTGTTTCTTCTAAATGGATGATCTAAAGGTAAGAAATTACGATGATTGTCAAACCATGATTGCTTACCACCTTTCGTGAGGGTGAAAGCCTCTGAATTCCCCATACAATATGGACATGCTAATCTACCTGCAGTGCTTCATCCAGACAACATTAACAATGTAGGAAAGTCACTGATTGTCCACATTAAGGCAGCTTTCATCACAAAATCCTGCTTCCGAGAAATATCATATGTGATCACACCAACTTCCCACAAATATTGAAGTTCTACAATAAGAGGTTGCAAGAACACGTCTAGCTTTTCTTTTGGATTCTTAGGACCAGGAACAATTATAGACAAGAACATGTAAGGCTCTTTCATGCACATTCAGGGTGGCAAATTATATGGCGTAAGTATAACTGGCCATGATGAATATTGTTGTCCTAATTGTCCAAATGGCTGAAAACCATCGATGCATAAGCCCAGTCTTACATTTTGACTTTCAGATGCAAAAGAAGGATGCATTTCATCAAAGTGTTTCCATGCCAATGAGTCTGAACAATGAATCATCACACCTTACTCAGTTGCATGCTCAGCGTGCCATCTTATATGCTCTGCAGTGGCTTCAGATGCATACAATCACTGTAGCTTATGAGTGATGGGGAAGTAATACATTTGTTTGTAAGGAACAAGTGATTTTTTATTAGCAGTAGAATGTGTCATTGGCTTATAACGCAAATGATTACGGAACTTATAACAAGTCAACACACTATCTTCTCCCCAATAAATCATGCACCCGTTGTTACAACTATGAATCTTTTGAACAGGCATGTTTAGACCTTGAACTAGCCTTTTGGTTTCATAGAAATTTTGTGTCATAACATTATCACCAGGAATCAACTATTTTATTAATTGATATATGTCATCAAAACATCTCTCGGATAGGTGATGTTCTGACTTTATGTGCAACAAACGTGCAACAGCTAATAGCTTAGAATGACTTTCACAACCATGCCATACTATTTCATTTGCAAAACTCAACATATTGTAAAATTGTTGGGCATCATGGTTCGGAGCTTCTTCCATATCATTCGGGTTGAATGAGAGACTAGCAGCATCATGGACCATTCTATGATATTCAATAGGAGGCTCATAAAATGCTCCAACATGTTCTGATGAATCATTCATAATATGATCCATCAATTCATGTTGATCCACATTTGCCATTCCTTGGGCTTCCTCATGCATGGTCCAAATATAATAGTCTGGTACGAAACCATATTTGAATAGATGTTTCTCAACTGTAAACATGTCTTTCGATTACACGGACACCTTATATTATCACCATCCCTACCTTCCACATGATTCCAAGCAAAATCAAGAAATTTTAGGACACCCATCTTAAATTCTCTATTTGGTAGACCATCCGTTAACCTTCTATATATCCATTCACGATTTGAATTCATTTGTCCTATATTGCATATTGAAGAAAACAATTGAACTCGTATTAATATAATTGCAATATTATAAACATTATTATTCAGCAAGGTTAGAAACATAATCGTCGGCCAGTTTGAATTCCAATTACTCTCTTATCAGGTTGAAATTCACCTATCAGAGCATCAGGAATAAAAGAAATAAATTATAATTAAAAAAATGTTACCTAACTTTTCTAGATTCTTTATTACTATTTTTTTTATTTTTTATTAATTTTTTGAATATTTTTTTAATTCCATTGATTGCTGGTTTGAAGATTCAAACCCTCTATTATTGGAATTTGAAATTATAGCACGCATTAAACACAGCAATTGTAAGAAAAAAATAGGCATATAATTTGTAAGAAAACACAGCAATTGTAGTATCCAACAAATATGCAACTACACAAATCAACCAAGCATGAATTCAAAAATGATACAAGAGAGAAATAACACTACTCACAGTTTTATAGTTTTGCCCGAAACTATTCTTCTTTTACTGGTTTCTTGGAATCAACAGAGTATCTAAAAAAAACAGGTTTAATAAGCATTCTCATCCAATTAATAAGCAGAGTATCTATAAGTGCCCAATTAATTTGTAGCACATGCAGCATACAAATACAAGTAATTTTCAATAAATTCATTGTCTATAAGCCATGATTGCAAGCATTCTCATCCATGATTTTTTCTTTTCTTCTTTTTTTTTTCTTTTTCTCATAACTAATACAAGTAATTCATTGTCTATAAATAAAAAATTTTCTCATTTAGCAATCATAGCCTAATATTAATTGTCAATAAATTTCATTCCAAGAGAATGCCAATACAAAATTACCCCTAAAAAAAAAAACCACTTGTTATCAAAATCAAAACCTTATTTTTGAGACGTAACCTCAATTCCTATGATGGTTCTTAAGTCATATTACAATAACTGCAATAGCACCATAGTTGCAATCAAATTCTGAAACCAAGATGACACAAATGTGTAGGAACCATTGGATTCTAGAGCTGGACCACCACATTCAACATTGATGACTAGCTTCTGGCCTAGCTCGAAGTGATTAGTAGCACGACATTGAAGTTGATTGAAATTACCTAAGAATACCCTTATGTTCCCAAATAAAAAAATTTCCATTCTTTCTTTATAAACTAGTCCTAATAGCACAATCGCTGTTTAAAAATCAAACTTTTATTTTCACTCACTCACTTAGCAAAAGCATAACCAAATATTAATTGTCAACAGATTTCATTTCAAGAGAACGCCAATATAAAAAAGCAAAAAAAAAATAATACAAGGAATGGCAGCTTATTAAAGGCAAGTGCTGCATCACAACGCCACAATAATAATAACAGTAACTGTTACCAACACCAAAACCTATTTTTTAGAAGAAAAATCGATATGTCTATGATGATTCTTGGGATCACACTGTAACAATTGCAATTGCGACCACAACTGCAATCAACTTGGTTGGCAGTAGCATTAATAATAAGGAAATCTGATGAATTAGTAGCTATAATTCCTTCTTATAATCTGCACCAGTTTAAAAAAATGAACATGGAAAGATTTTTAAAATGCACCTTCCTAAATTCCAAATGGCTCGAAGGGTCAAGTTGTAACAGACTGTTTTTCAGTGTTGTTAGTAATGATTTACCGGTCTATAAATAGTATCATGGGTCCGGGACTTGGTATTATGTTGGTCCGAAAAAATTATTATGCATGTCTAATATGTTATTTAATATTTTTGGAGCATGTTTGCATAATTTAGGTAGGTAGAAAATATTTTATGAATATTTTTAGAGAATTGCGACATTTAATGAATAGTGATTTTAGAGTAGTATATTAAGGAATAATTGAGAAATTATTTTTGTGGAGTTAATTTAATTAATTGGTGAAGTTAAATAATATTTGGAAAAAAATTATTTGAGGAATATTTAGAGCCATTCGATGAGATTACTTAGGACTTCATCTTAGACATTCATTTGGCAAAAAATTAGGAAGCAAAGTTTGACTTTGCTACTTAAAGACTACCACTCATCAACACATTCTCTCTCTTCCCTTCTTCTTCTCCAACACCACCATCTCCTTCTCTTCTTCCTCCATTTCTTTCATTTTCCTACCTCCAAATTACCACTAAACTACCTAATTAAACCATAGAATAGTAATTAATTCTTAAGAATTAAGTAGTAGAAGTTGAAATTGGTGATTAAAGACAAAGAGAATTGAAGTTGCCATTGAAGCAAGCAAGTTATGGATTTTGAGTTTTATGATTTAATAAGTAGAATTCAAGGTTTAGGCATGGGATTAATGCATTAAATAATGCTCCATTCATTTCTTTTGTTAATTTTGATTTTAAGGTGCACTTTTTCCTACTTGAAGAAGTGGGAGAACCATCCACCAAAGGGAAAGCAAAGGCTAAAGAGTGAAGCTTTCTAAGATTCTTAAAACTTGATTGAAAGGTTAGTGCACTAGTATTTTCATTTCCCTTTCAATTTCTTTAAATTTGAGATTTTGAGGTTTTTAATGATTTTGGGGAATTATGTGGAATGTGTTGGGGAATGAACAATTGGATATTTTAATGTGATTTCCTATGATTTTTAAGCATGAAAGAATGCTTGAATGGGAAGAGGAACCTCTCCTCCCTCTTCTCTCATGAATGGCCGAACCCTCCTTAGAGGAAGGGCCTTGATTTTTGTTGTTGTTTTTTATTTCCTTTGATTGTAAATGAGCTTTGAAGTCGTTTTCCTTATGATTTGTGAAAGTAATTTGGAAGGAAACTATTTTTCCCTTTGTTTTGAAAGGATGGCCGAACCTATGGAGGGTGAAGGGCCTTTGTGTTTTTTTTATTTTTAAGCTTTATTTTAACTTAAATGAGTTTGCTTATAAGTAATTTGCTGATGGTTTAAAGCTTTAATTTGAATTATAATGTCTTAGCATTTGTTATGACTTAAAGAAGGTTTTGAAATGGTAAAATGAGTTTTATGGTTAAGTGTTTAAATTTTGAGTAATGATTTTGAGTTAGTGATTAAGGCATTTGATGAAGGAAGCTTTTCCTCCTTTATTTTCATAAAGAGGTCGAACCTTCTTTAATAGGTAAGGCATGATTTTGGTCTTTTAAATGTTGATCTTTAAGTATTTTTAAGCTATGATTATTTGTGATTAAAAAGTATGGTTTTGGCTTTAAACATAAGAGGATTTGAAGTGCATGTGCAAGTTGTAAGATAAGTGATTTTGAAATAATAAGTATTAATTATAAAATGTTTTTGGATAAGGAATGGTGAATAAGAAATGAGATTATTTGTGGAAGAACGCATTTATTTTGGGCTCTACTATACATGATTGAAATGTTGTATGATGAGATTGATTTCGATATGTGAGCATGCTCGGGTTATCAGCCCATTCTGTTATGTAGAGCTCTGATCATATGCTAGGGTTATCAGCCCTTATAAATAAGCGGACGCACTTCTTATGTGATGGGGATGGTGCTTTCATAAGCCACGTTTGTGTGATGGGGGTGGCGCTTCCACAGGCCACGATTGTGTGATGGGGGTGGCGCTTTAATAGGCCACGTTTGTGTGATGGGGGTGGCATTTTCACAGGCCACGATCGAATCTGCTTACGTTCATTATGTACTAGTGTGAGCCTTAATTGAGAATGGAATTTTATTCGACTATAAGAAAATAAAGATATACTGTATTTATGAATTTTCTAAATTAAGAAAAATGTTTTGGTATTTGTCATATTTTCTTATTTATATCAAGTTATGTATGAATTTTAAAAATGTGAATTTCTTTATGGTCTTCGAAATATTTGGATTTAATTAGCACGTTTTCAGTGTTTAATATATAATATGATTTGAGTATTTTCAAATATATTTGAGATTTATTGCTTGGCATTTTCTTGCTACTCTTATTGATAATTATTTAGTACCACTGAGTCTTCCACTCAGCGCGTTGATTTTTATCACGCGCAGGTTAAGAGCGGTGGACACTACCCGAAGACCAGAGGAGTAGCATCAGAGTAGAATATGGATTTTGGGTAGGACATGTGTATTATGTGAATTATGACATGTATAGACTTATAGTAAACAAGTATTGAATTTATAATTATTGAAAATGTAATTATTGAGATTGATGGTTATATAAGTATTATTATTTGATTATATTCGTGGTGTACGAATGGAAATATAATTTCTTGGAATGAATGGTGTATTAGCATGATAGGACTTAAGTAAATTAATGCAACTTATTAGAAGTGCTTGGAAGTGTGTATATTTTCCTTTGTGTGGCAAATTTATTTTTAGGGGAAACCCTTGCAAAATTTTTGTAGGAATTTCTTTAAATATTACTTTTTAAATTTTAATTATTTGCCTCCTTATGAAAATCTAACCACTTCTAATATGTGATCTAGAGTTAGTAAGTGACATAAGACGGTGTTCCGGCACCGAATGTGGCATCCACCGTATGGTTCTCCGGGATTGGGCGGTGGGTGTTACACAAGTAATGCCTACAAATGGCTAGGTTTGTTGTTAGATCTAACCATCTAACATTTCAATTGAGTTGTGGCTTTGTCATCCAAGTAATGCCTACATTATTTTTTCAACCACAATAACAGTCCACACCAACGAAAAAAAAATGTAAAAAATCTTACCGAACGAGAAGGAGAGACGGAGCAATGAAAAGACGGTGACGGAGCTCCTTCTTGGCCGTCGGTCTTGCAGGCGGTGGTGGAGCTGCTTCATGGCCGACGCTCTTGCGCAGAAATGGAGAGAGGGAGCGATATGTTCGTGGCTCCTTGTAAACACTAGATGGAGAGGATAGCTTCCTGGCCGCTGATGGTGGAGGTCTTCGTGGCCACCGGTGGTGCACAGATATGAGAGACAGGAGAGGGAGATGGAGATTGAGAATAAGAAGAGATTTTGACCTAGAAGGAGGAGGAGGTTGAGAGGAGAATGAGAGTGACTAATTTTATCGATACAACAAGTCTGTAGTGCCCTAAATGATGCCATTTAGGGCAATGTTCTCTTTTTTTTTCTTACTTCATAATGTTAGAAATGGACTGCATATCCGTTTCTAATATCATGAAGAATAAAACGGCACCGTTTGGCCTTCTTTTTTTTCGCACGTCCTCTTCTTAGAAATGGAATGGATATCCGTTTCTAAAAAGAGGAACCTTGAAACGGCGCCGTTTAGTGCTATTTTTTTGCTTGCCAGATTAGTAACAAAATGATTTTCCGTTTCTCAACCCGTTTCTAATAAATTTGAACCAATCCTTGTTCAAATAGCAACTGATTTCTAATTCGTTGCTAATTTTCATTTCTAAATCTGTCTCTAATCCGTTCCTAATTTATGCGCACCAGTTTCCCGCCAATTGTAGCAACGGATTGTTCGGTTTCTAATATTTTCGTTTCTAATCCATTTCTAAAAGTGGTAAAAGATACGAGGTTATTTTTCATTTCTAATCCATTGCACTTTCGTTTCTATTTAGAAACGCGTCCGTTTCTAAAAATCCATTGCTAAATTGCGTTTTTCTTGTAGTGAATTCTAATAGGAGCATTTGCAGCTGGTACATAAGATTTAGTTACTCTCTTTGGGTCAGTAAATGCATCTGGTAATTGATTTGCAACCCTTTGCAAATGAATTGTCTTTTGTACTTCCATTTCACACTGCCTTGTGCGAGGATCTTGATATGATAATGATAATTCTTTCCAACTAATTTGTTTTTTCAGCTGCTTATTTTCTCCCCCTAATGTTGAAAAAACTGATTCATCAAAATGACAATCGACAAATCTAGCCATAAATAAATCTCCAGTTAAAGGCTCTAAATATTTAATTATGGATGCAGATTCATACCCAACATATATTCCTAATCTCCTTTGAGGACCCATCTTTGTGCATTGTGGTGGAGCAATTGGTACATATACCACACCCAAAAATTTTTAGATGGGAAATATTTTATTCCTGATCGAAAACCAATTATAAAGGGAAGTATTTATGATAAGTTTGTTGGCCTGATGAGAATAAGTGACGTCGCATGTAAAATAGCATGTCCCCAAACAGAAATGAGGAGTTGTGTCTCATAATTAATGGCCTTGCAATTAATTGTAGTCGTTTAATAAATGATTCTGCCATACCATTTTATGTGTGAACATGGGCAATGGGATGTTCAACCAGAATTCCATTTGCCATGCAATAATCATTAAAGGCCTGAGATGTAAATTGGCCAGCATTATCAAGACGAATTATCTTAATATCATAGTCTGGAAATTGCGCTCTTAATCATATTATTTGAGCAAGTAATCTTGCAAATGCCAAGTTTCGAATTGATAATAAACATACATGTGACCATCTTGTAGATGCATCTATCAAAACCATAAATATCTAAATGGTCCACATGGTGGATGAATCGGTCCACAAATATCCCCTTGTATACGTTCTAGAAATGCAATTGATTCAACTTGAACTTTGCTTGGCGAAGGCCTAATAATCAATTTGCCTTGAGAACAAGCAGAGCATGAAAATTCATTAGTTTGAAGAATCTTCTGGTTATTTAATGAATGTCCACATGAGGACTCAAGAATTTTTCGCATCATTATTAATCCGGGATGGCCCAATTGATCATGCCAAATTTTAAATGCACTTGGATTTGTAAACTTTTGGTTTACAACCATATTAATTTCAATTGTGCAAATATGTGTGTAATACAAATCAGAGGATAAAAAGGCAATTTCTCTAACATGCATTTTTTATCCAATACAATATTTTAATATAAAGATATTCTATATTATCCACATCTTTTGTCTCAATATAATATCCATTCAAGCGAATATCTTTGAAGCTCAACAAATTTCTGCGAGACTGAGAGGAGAATAATGCATCATTGATAATAAAATTTGTCCCCTTAGGTAGTAATATATTTGCTCTTCCGGAGCCTTTAATTATTCTTTTACTACCAGATATTGTATTGACACAAGCCTCACCCATTATTAAATGGAAAAAATACCTTTTATCTTTAAGTATGATGTGCGTCGTTGCACAATCAACAATACATAAATCTGCATCCTTTTTATTAAATCCAAATAAGGATCGAGTTGCATCCGTAGTTTTTTCACAAAAATAATATATTGTAAGAAAAAAAATAAAAAATAAATTTAAATGTTTATCTCAAAAGAACTAGACATTAATTTAGAACTACATCAATTAAAATTAAATGTCTATTACTAAGACATCTAAAATAATAAATAAATAACTCAAATTATTTTGAGGCATTCACATTGCCATCACCAATTAAATGGTCAATTCTCCCATCAGGCTCCTTAAAGAAATCAGCAATATCAAGATAAGTAACATCAACAGCACCATCTTCTAAATCATCATAATTGTGGGCAAAATTTATCTCTATATTTTTTCTTTCCCTTTTTAAAGAAGCTTGATAGAGTACAACAAAATGTTTTAGTGTGCGACAAGCACGTGCCCAATGGCCACTCACACCACATCGATGGCATATATTTTCTGAATTCTGATTTGATCTGTTATTCATATTTGCTTGTCTTTCCTCGTTATTGTTTCACTTCTTGTGGTGGGATGCATAATTTTTATTTTTATCTTTATGAACACCTATTTCGACTAGGATTTTGCCCATGTTCTTGACGATGAATATATTTTCGTCTTTGTTGACGCCCACTCCCATTTGTTACATTCGATTCAAGGAATGCTTCATGTCTAGTTAGACAGATTTCATTATCCCTTCGCACATTATTATATGCGATTCCATTCACTTCAAGGAATGAAGCAGACCCAATTTTGTGGGCTTCGTGATTTTTCATTAAGAGCTCATTATTTTGCTCAGCAACAAGAAGACATGAAATTAATTCAAAATATTTCTTAAAGCCCTTTTCTCAATACTGCTACTGCAGGAGCACATTCGAGACATGAAAAGTAGAAAAAGTCTTCTCTAATAAATCATGATTAGTAATTTTTTCTCCACATAATTTTAGTTGAGAACTAATTCAAAAAACTGCAGAATTATAGTCACTTACAGTTTTAAAATTTTGCAATCG
This sequence comes from Jatropha multifida, assembly GCA_948099535.1. Lineage (NCBI taxonomy): Eukaryota > Viridiplantae > Streptophyta > Magnoliopsida > Malpighiales > Euphorbiaceae > Jatropha > Jatropha multifida. The sequence continues at coordinate 59,353 of CANUEX010079884.1, read as the reverse complement.
TAAATGCATCCATTCATAACGAGCTTTTGGAAGAATCACAATCTTTTGGTGATCATACCTTTCTTTCAAATTGTTCCAAAGAACAAGTGGATCTTTAACCGTGAGATATTCAATTTTCAATCCTTCATGAAGATGGTGCCGAAGGAAAATCATCACTGTAGCGCAAGTTTGATTTGATTCTTGATTTCCTTCCTTAATGGTGTCACCAAGACCCATAGCATCTAAATGTATCTCAGCATCCAATATCCATGATAAATAGTTCTTGCCTATGATATCAAGGGCCACAAACTCAAGTTTTGTAAGATTTGATATTATGGGAGAAAACTATAACAATAAAATAATTATACTAGATAATTCTATTGTATAATAATTTAATCAAATAAAATATCATCTACTTAAATGTATTATTATAATTATAATGAACATTAAATCTAGATCTCAAACATACATAATAAGAAAATATATTAAAAAGTTTATTTATATGTCATGGAAATAAATACTTATCAAATTTCCAAAGTTGTTTATGGTATATTAGCATAAATAAATTCGAAGATCAACAATATATTTGAACAATAATATACAAATCGATAATATATTAACATCAAATCGGAAATTAATAATAATAAATAAAATTCTAAAAAAGGAGATGTTAAGGCATATCTTGTACGTGTAAAATTGAAACACTTAAATCTTATTTGGTTATCGTTAATCTCAAGATAAAACGAAATCGTGCTAATAAGGTGTTATAAAATAATATAAAACTAGAGAGAAGAAAGAGAAGGAATAGAGAGCAAAATATGAGAGTGTAATATTATTGATGAGAAGCCACATATATATAGTTACACAAGTGGAACTCTAATGGAGTCATCTACAAATTAAGAAGATAGAGTTCGCAGTAATTAAGAATATAGACTCCTAACCCATATAAAACATTCACTTAATTCATAACAATACAATTATAAAAACTTATTTTTCATTGGTTTGGACCATGAGTGAGTCATAGATCGAGTCTAGACAAATTAATCTCTAGTTGCCTTTGAGCTAATCTTTCTTCATGGCACCTATATCAATACCAAGAGATTGAATTGCTTGGACTGAATCTATGAATCCACTTATGATCTAAACCAATGAAGAGTAAATTTTTATTGAAATGATAATATTTCTAATTATTTTATTAGAAAAGAAAAGAATAAAATGAGAAATTTTTTTTCAAAAAATTCATTAATATGGTTTAGGGGTGGGTGCATGGATCCGATCTACACAAATTTAATCCAAAACCAATATCTATTTTTAGTTAAAAAATTATTTGATTTTAGGCTAACTCAGCTGTGATTCCATTTAATTCATAGAATATTATATCTATTGACGTCAAAACAAGATCCTAGAATTATCCAAACTTATTCCCTTGTTTATCACAATTTCTCTCCCACCGTACCATTTTCACGCGAGGTAGATACTGCTTATATATTATCAAGGATTTTACCTCATTTTTCTAATAAACAAATTTTTATATTTTCTCGGAAAAAAACAAATTTATATATTTTCTAAAAAACTAATTTTCATGTTCATCAATACATGGAAAATGAACATTTGTTTATATGAGATAAATAGCACTATATATACACACACTGAAGGTAAAAGAAATGCTTAACGGTAAAATTAAACTCCAACTTTGTTGTTTCTTGTCAAATTTATTTGTTACTGTACTTTAAAAAAAAAAGAAAATTAAAATTATTTATGCTTGTATTGGGAACAAAGAAAAAGTAGTACAGACATCGGTTATATGATTAATTTGAAATTTTATATAATTAAAATATTGAAATACAATACTGTCTAATTAAACCCTTTTAGAAGGCAATAAGGCGTATGCATGAAAGCCGGGCACGGTTGCTTACTCTGGCGATACAATTGAGGGGTATAAATGCACCCTTTGATTTGAAGATTTTTTCTAAACAGCCAATAATATATTTATAAATTGAATCTTTCAAATTGTTATATTTATAATTTGTAAACCCCTTTAAAATATATCATCCTACATCTATTTATATATCCATTCAAATATATATATATATATATATTTTAATTTTAAGTAAGGTGCCATATGATCAAATCCATTTAATATCGAGTATGAGAAACATATACTTATTTTTTATTTATATCTGTTCCGTATAGTGATTTTATTATCTATGTAAGCTTTAAACTCATTTATAATTACGGATCGGAGTGAAATGAATATCTTAAAATATCTATTCGGTTTATATCTCTCGGAAAGAATCACGACCCTAAAGGAAAAAAGCGGAAAAAGGATAACATTTAGAATGTCCAATCCTTCATAAAGACTTTCAAAGCGAAGTACAAATGAGCAATGAATTTCTGGTAAACTTCAACTTCATATCAGTTGTATATTCACATGCAATCACATATGTAATTATTTGTTTTACAGGATTTAATTATCCTTGTGGTATTTGATTTTTTAAATTTTTTTATTTTGATATGTTTGAATGAAAAAAAAATTGCAATTCAATGTCCAAACAATAAAAAAAATTATAATTAACTGTGTTTAACCAAATTATTTTTTTGAAAAATTAAAATGAATCATTTTCCCCGATAAACTATATCAACTATAAATATCCAATTAATTCATAATTATTATTTCAATTTTTTTAAAATTTCATAATGTCTTATGTCTCTTCTGTAAATAAAAAATTTCAAAAATTCTTTCTAACTTTCTTTCGATTCCAAAACAATATGAGGGAGAGGGAGATAAAGTTAAGCGATAAATAAATAGTTCATTTTAATTTTTCGGTAACAAATTTCAGCTAAATGCACTTAATTGTACAAAGTTTATTAACTTAGACACTTAATTATAATTTTTTTCCATTTAGAAACTAAACAGAAAAAATTAAAAAATTTGGACAATATAAGCGTAATTAATCCTTTTTGAAATTTCTATAATGTCAAGTTCGAGACAAATTGATAATATAGTAAGCTTCGTTTGAATCCACTAAACTAAACCAATTCAGTTCGATAAATTTTCTCATAAGGAGATTCAATTTTCAATATAAATAGATGAACCAAAATTTAATAACCGAGACACAAAATCAATCCAATCCCAAAAGTCTTTCAAAAACCGAACAAACTGAATTGATTCAGTTCAATTATGGTCCGTACACTCGTTTTAGTTAGTTCTGATTTTGAAATTTTTGTTTGAATTTATTTACATCGGTTTGGTTCTATTTTGGAATAAACCTATCATTTGAATACCTTTAATTGCTAATATAAAGCATCATGTAGTGAGTTTAGCATGTAATGTTCCCAAAATAAATAGGCAGCAATGGGGCTAATAATATGCGTCTATATTATTCAAAATGAATATAAAAAGTTGTTTTACAAAAAATTAATAAGAAGAAAAGTTCTAAATGATGATTAAGGAGCAAAATTTGATTCCAGGATCTTAATAAATCAAAATAACCTTATCCGACTTGATTGTTGCAAGGCACTGTTGTCTATGTAAAGTTACTAACTACAACTTGGCTAAGACCATATATGTTCTTCATGATCTTTTCTAATTCCTCTCTGGTCTGACTTTGAAAGAAATACATTAGTTTCAAAAATTGCATGCCTTCAGAAAAGAGAAGATGCAGAAACAATCCCAAAAGCCAAAATATTTAGAGCTGAAGTTTCAAGCCCAAGTAGAACAAATGTCATTAGAGCTAGAACTTTGCTAAGACCATTTATGCTCTTAATTAGATTTTCTAATTCCTCTCTTGCCTCAATATTATAAAGTTTAGGTAGAGTAGAATGATATGAATTGTAATCTGTAAATTTTGATAACAGAGGCGGCTTTTTCTTTATACTAGTTACCAGAGTATTTTGAATAAGAGATAATGATAAAAGACAGATATACTAAGAATACAACTATACAAAATGGTAAACCAACCTCAACACCTCACCCCCTCAAGCTGAGCCAAAGGAGCACAAACATGAAGCTTGCTGCAATGAAACGAGAATGGAGCTTGAACCAACGGTTTAGTCATGATGTTGGCTATTTGATCTAAACTTTTGAGAAACGAACCTAAACCAATCCGAGCTTGAGTTGATCCCAAATAAAATGGTAATCAATTTCTATATGCATGGTTTGAGTATGAAAAATAGGACTGAACAAAGATAAACTGCACTTACATAAAGTCGCTGGAAGAGAAGTGGTAGAACCGAGTTCACAAGAAGAGTTGTTAGCCACATTATTTCTATAGTTGTGTTGACCAATGCCTTGTACTCAATTTCGATTGAAGATCTAGCAACTATGGGTTGCTTTTTGGAAGACCAAGACACAAGATTACTGCTGAAATAAATAACATAACCATTCATAAACCTCTTGTCATGAGGGCATCCTGCCCAATCACTATCAGAGTAGCAATGGAGCTGAAAATTTGATTTCTGGGACAATAGTAATCCATGAAAAGAGGTTGCACGAAAATAGCACAATAGACGTTTGCAAGACTGCCAATGAACATCCATTACGCAGTGCACAAATTGCTTAAGCTTATTGACACTAAAGGTAATATCAGGTGGAGTCAAGGTTATACATTGAAGAGCACCAACAACCTGCCTGTACTCAATTGCGGATGGAAGGAGTGTGCCCATATGTCTGATTAGGTGGGTGCGGTTGCCATAGGAGTAGCACAACGCTTAGAAGCACTCGTGTTGGTGGCTTACTACACTTCCTCAATATATTTGGACTGTGATAGAAAGAAACCCATCCGCAAAGTTGGATATTTCAATACCAAGGAAGTAGTTAATGCCACCCAAATCTCAAACAGGAAAGGCACTCTAAATGTGTTGAGGAAACCAAGACATCGTGGTAGAATCTGAACAAGTGACAAGTATATCATCAATGTACAGTAAGACAAAGATTTGGTATTGACCTTGGGCAAGGGTAAAGAGTGAGTGATCTGCCTGTGAAGAAACTAAGACGATGTACAAACTAAGTCAATCTTTCAAACCATGTGCGCGATGCTTGTTTAAGACCATACAAAGACTATTGAAGCTTGCAAACATAGTCCGATTTTTGGAATCAATAAGCCCATTAGGTTGCTCAATCTAGAAATCTTTGTCGAAGAACCCATGTAGAAAAGCATTGGAAATATCTAATTGTCGTACCTCTCAATTATTGACAGTTCCTACAGATAAAACTGTTCTAACTATAGTGAACCTAACTATATGAGAAAAGATCTCAGAGTAATCAATACCTCATTATTGTGTGTACCCCTTTGCTACAAGTTGAGCTTTGTAGCATTCAATGGGTCTCAGAGTACCGCTTTGCTACAAGTCGACCTTTGTTGCTATATATAAAACTGTTCTAACTATAGTGAACTGTTCTAATAGATTTATGTTTATCCAGAAGATCCATTTGTTAGCAATGACATTTGTGTCGGGTGGTCTAGGCAACAAGACCCACGTTCGATTCTTTAATAATACAGAAATATCAGCTTGCATGGCGTCCTTCCCCTCCTTATGTTTATTTGCTTGAGTAAAGTTTTTTGTTCCTGAATTAAGCGTGTGATGGTAGTGTAGGCTTGCCTATGATTCATGGTGGTGAGACCCAGTCTCATGCGATGGGTACGTTGAGATGAATCAGTAGGTAGGACGGGATCAATGGTTGAATTATTTTGGAGATCAACAACTAATCCTAAGACAGATGGTTAGGAAGATGAGGATAAAGAGGAAGAAGATAAGGCTTGGAAAGAGGAAGGTGTAGTTGATGTGGATGAGGATTCAATTGGAGAGTGGGGATAGAAGATAAAGATTTAAATTTTAGAGGAGAGGAATGAGATTGAGTCGAAGATGAGTGAAGGGTTGAGGAAATACTGACGTATTTGAATTGGAAGATTTAGATAACAAAGAAGAACAGAAAATGTTACCTGAACCTGATGCAACTTCCTTGTGAGGATAGGAAGTCCAACTAACGTTTAGCTATGTAGGATCTGCCACCGAATCTATCGAGGACAATGCATTAGAGGGATAAGGAAAAATTTTGAACGAAATTTGTGTTTGGTTATATGTAATGAGAGCCTTGAATTATGGAGCGGAAGCAATCAGGATCAAATCAAGTATGAAAGCAAACTAAAACCACAAATCATACAAGAATTAAACTATTGTAGCGCAGAATCATTTTATTGGTCTTCTTTCCAGAATTCTTTAAGTCACCCTACAGTGTTCTATTGTGTGACCATAATTGATTCTATGAAATCTAATTTTATGGGTGGAAAAAAAAAGTACATTACCTATGATCATTGAGTCTACCTTTTGTTTTCCTCTAAATCACTCTTCTATACAAAGATCGTATTCAAAAACGAATATTCTCTCTTATCAGCGTGTGATGCGAATGATAAGATAATCGTTCTGTTAACTATGTGGTTAATACTTTTAAATAAAACAGATTATCCACTTTTTAATTAAAATTAATAAATAAAATTTTAATTAAAAACTAATCTATTAATTTTTAAAATACATAAGACATGTACAGTTCAAATAATTAAGGCAAAACAAGGATCATAAATTATTATAATTAATAAGACTAGTATATTCTTATTATAATTAATCATAAATTATTCCGCTAAAAATTCATGATTGAACTATTTATTAATTTAACTTTCCACAATGTAATAATTTATGTTCCCAATGTAAAAATATAGATGCTTGTCAAATAAAATAAATCACTAACAATTTATTTTAAAAATAATTTAATCTTTAAGATTGTCGCTGACTTATTTCATGATTCGGATTAAAAATCTTTAAGATTGTCGCTAACTTATTTCATGATTCGGATTAAAAATCCACCTGTAGGATTTACATAATGAAACTTTATAAGCTTACCTAAAGTGCATTATCATCCTCTAAATCGAGACATGTATTCTATCATTAATTAATATTTCATAATACAAGTTGCATATGCCCAATTCACTAAGAATTATTGTCCTGATAAATAAAACTCACTCTTTAATGAGCTAAAGCATAAAACAATGTATATTTGCTCATATCAATTAAATTAAAATTAAGGACATAAATCTTATTTCTAATCTCCTAGAGAATATATTTTAATAGTCGTATAAAACAATAATTCTCTATTTGGTCCAGCTAGATACATACAAAATGTACTAACACTATTATGCTAAAAAATTTATTAATTTAATAGAAATCTCCAATTAAATAATACTTAGAAATAGTTGTTCAAAGAAAAACATTAAAATTATACTATTACATTTGCATGGTTAATAGTATATCTCTATCAATCTCCCACTTAAACTCATAACCATGAGCCTATTATTTTAACTCTCATTCCTTCTATATGACTATCAAAAGTCTTTGCTGGTAAGGTCTTTGTAAAAGTATCAGTCAGGTTATTTTTTTATGCAATCTTCGTCACCACCATATCACCCCTTATAACTATGTCTTGTATTAAGTGGTACTTTTGCTAAATGTGTTTTGCCCTTTTATAGCTCCGTGGCTCTTTTAAGTTTGCAATCGCCTCGCTATTATCACAACAAAGTTTAATAGGCAATTAAATTGATGGAACCACACTTAGATCCATTAGGAAGTTCATAAGCCATGCTGCTTCTTTGGCTGCCCCAAAAGCTGCCATATATTCAGCTTCCATGGTGGAGTCAACAATACAAGTTTGCTTAATACTCCTCCAATTTATGGCACCACCTCCCAGGACAAACACATTTCCTGAGGTAGATTTTTGAGAGTCCTTATCATACTAAAAGTTTGAATCTCTATACCCAATGGGTACAATATTTGTTGACTAGTAGACCAACATATAATCTCCAATCCTTTTTAAAAACTTGATTATATGTTTAACTACAGTCCAATTTCTTGCTCAAGGTTAGACTAAAATCTGTTAGCCACAAAGCATATATCAGATTAGTGCACAACATTGCATACATGAGACTTCTATTGCTGAAGCATATAGAATTGACTTCATGCTCTCTATGTCTTCAAGAATCTTAGGGCACTAATCCTCAGATAGAGTGATTCCATGTCTGAAAAGCAGAAAACCCTTCTTGGAATCTTGCATGTTGAAACGAGCAAGAATGATATCAATATAAAGTGCTTGAGATAAACCAATCATTCTCTTCTTGGGATCTTGCATAAGCTTGATCTCAATAATATGAGCAGCTTCTCCTAAATCCTTCATATCAAACTGCTTAGCCTGATAGTCTTTGACAGAAATCAACATACAATTTATGTTCTTAATTAGCCAGCTAAATTTTAGCAATTCTACAAGTGTATGGATTGTGTAAGTAGTATATAAAAGATAATGTCCTCAAGAATAGGGGGTATTGAGTATTAGTTTAGATCCAAATGTGTTCTATAGAAATTAATTGAAGGATTTGTGGAATCTAAACTATTTGAATGTAAAGCAAACAAGTAAATACTAAATTCAAAGAAAGTAAGCTAGATTTGTTGTAATCAATAAAGAAAGGCACTAGTGCTGGGATCAACTCCATTGAACAACATTATGAAACTCAAATTCCATTTTCAACCTATTAAGGTACGCATCTTGAAGGGGGAGAAATCCATTAATATCCATGCCATCTTCTAAGTGACAGAAACGTTCTGATATCGTAAGAACTCTAACTTTTGTGGTGTAATGATGATTTCAACCCATCACTCTCTATGATTCTCGTTATATCCTTAAAGGTATAACTTATTCCTAAGTCTATCTCCTAGGTTCATGTGTGCGTCGGTCCAACAAGGCACTTCACCTTCCAATTCTTCATCCTCTCATTTCTTTTCATACAAATATGGAGCTATAACATATTCATAAGCATTAAGTACACACACACATGAATCAAGAATGCATCTAATAGATAGAAATGAAGAGACATGATTACATAATTATTGCTCAAATGGGCTTTCAACCAATACTAACGAAGAGAATTACTCACTATTCATAATCAAATTACAAATCAAAAGATTAAGAGGAAATGGTAACTTGAAAACCCTCATCCACAAGAAAACTAAGACAAAAATCTTGTTTCAATTGCTAACTACGGAGTAGATCCTTGAGCCAAACTAAGTTTTATGACCTCTTAATCTATGTTGTTCCCTACCCTTGCTTGATGAAATATGCATCCCTTCTCCCTCTTCTTATAGCTCTGACAAGATTGGCAAAGGCATTTTGAAAAAGATCTTGACATATTCTCCCGCTTTTAGTTGTCAAATGGGGAAAACATACAGTCGATGTTCTGATTGTGCTTTATGTGCTTGCGCTATGGTTTGGAAAATATATAGCCCGTCATACAGGTGGATAGAAATGAGGAGTTCTATAGTTGGAACCTAACTAAAACATACAGCCGATTCCATGATCGTACCTTTGTTAGACAATCAGTTGATTGGCCATATATTTTACTAGAATGCTTCTAACTCTCAAGTGGATCAAATACTACCAGTGGACTGCCTGTGAATTTCGCCACTAGGTCTTTCCTCTTGTGGGATGATCCAAAATGACTAAAATGCCCTTCATTTTAGGTTTTTCTCTTTCGAAAAGGTGGGACTTGCACTATAAGGTAAGAAAAATGCAAAAAGATGTATAATGCATGCAAAAACTAACTTTAATTTATTAAAAATCCCTAAACTTGGACTAAACTAAAGGGTAAAAGGTATAGATATGTATGCATGAAATGCACACATTACCAGAAGACAATTTATTTTCTTAATTAGCTTACTACTAGAAGACCATTAATGTTCTTAATTAGCTTTTCTAATTCCTCTCTTGTCTCAATATTATAAAGTTTAGATAAAGTAGAATGATACGAAATGTAATCTGTATATTTTGACAACAGATTTATACAAGTTACAAGATTATTTTGAATAAGAGATAACGAGAAAAAGCTATACTAAAAGATATACTAAGAGTACACCCATACAAAATGACAAACTAACCTTAAAACCCCACCCTCTTGACAATGCTTTTGCGCAAGTGTACGAAATTGCAACAAGTAATAAAGAGTGAGTAGAATATCATCCCACGAAAATTGTATACCAAGTATCCAAAATTATGTTAACTTGCTATTATTTAAACAACAATTAAAAGAATAAAAGTAAAAGAAATAAAATAAAATAAAACAGTAGAAAAGAATTCAAGCAAGAATAATTGATAAAAAGAAATTAAGGTTAAAAAATAATAGGGATTTTGACTTCACTTAATTCTATCCAATTTATTTTATTGGTTTGTTAATCAATTTTAATTGTTCAAGTAGGGGAAACAACTCTAAAATCACTAACAAGCTCTCCCGACGTATTTTTAGCGATTTTAATCCTGTCTAATTATCTATCTCCCAATAGCACAATCAAACATGAAGTAAATCATTAAATTTTATGGTTTGTTCAATAATTCATAACCTAAGGTCGTTAAATTATGAAAACCCCCTATGAGTCAAACCATATAGTTTCCGCATTAAGTTATTATTTCCATGTAATTTATTACTTTTTTATTATCAAAAATCCTTCTTTCACTAGTGATTAATGAAATAAATCAATCCACGGGAGAAACTCTGCCTGGAACCATTAAGTTTAATAATAAATTATATCTTGAACAAGGAAAAGCAAATCTAATATCGTAAATTAGAATAAAAATGAAGCTACATCAAATTCCTAGTACAAGAGTTTAGTTCGACATAGTAACTAAATAAAACTCAATTAAACTTGAAAATAATTCTATAATCAATACGAATAATGAAAAATAAAAATAAGATTAAGAGTTTAGAGATAAAAACTAGTCAACGAATAGCGTGGACGGCTTCCTTGATTCTTTACATAACTTGAATGCTTGAAGTCTTAAAAGAAAGAAAAACTAAGAAAAGAGTAGAACAAAAATCTAAGATCTAAGATTCGATGATGCCCAATTCGATCCTTTTAAATTGCTGTGGTGATCTCTCTTTATATAGACTTCATAGGGTGTCTTCGAATCCGAGTAGGAAACTAGCTGGCCTAATTAGGAGGAAATATTATCTAATTAGGAAACTGATTTTGAGTTCTTTAAATTTCTTCCCAATTAGGAGTCTTCTTTCATCAAATAGGGATGGAACATAGATAAGGTGGGCCCTTTGATTATTTCCACGCAGTTCCATGCATAAGCCACGCCCATGCTTCAAATCTACACGAGCTAAATAGTTAAATTTGGCTCACTTGAATTTTAAGCTTTCTTGGTAACACAATCCTGGCGTTTGACATGGTTTGGCCATGTACTTCACTGACTTGGCCATGTTGAGCTTTTGATTTCAAATTTCAGCTTCAACCTTCTTTGATGCAGATTTTGGTTATTTTTCTGATAAAAACCCTTCAAATCAAGCTTATAAAGAATCAAAAAAACCTAATCAAAAACATAAATAAATATAAATAAAAGCTAATCAAATTATTAAAAATACTAAAATTCCTAATAAAAACTAAGCTAAAAATACTATAAAAATACGACCTATCAAAATTCTCCAAACTTAAACCATTGCTTGTCCTCAAGCAATAAAACTAAAAACAAATACTAAACAAACTAACAAAGGTAGCTTAATATGGTTGGAAACAATTATTCTCAATTCCAAAAATATCAAAAATCCATTAACATGAGAATAAATCAAGTATTTCCTATACTAGTCATATTCTTGCAAAATTTCAAACTTTTAACAAAACATATTCCTTAATGTGAATATAAGTTAATAAGACTTCAACAGCAATAATTGATCAAACTATGATAAATAAAATATGAATTTTTATAAAATTATTAACCTTTAAATAATAGATGAGGAATTTAAATTCAACATTCCCATAGGTAAAATTGGTTATCTTTCTCCACAATTTTAAATGCTACACAATTATAAAGATCAAAAGGTCTTTTTTTAAGATTGTAATGGGATCTTAAGGTTAATTTAGTTAAAAGAAAATGGATATAGGATAACAAAGAGTGCAAAAAAGATGTATAATATTAAGATTTTAATTATATTAAAACATGTACTTTTATTAATTAAGGGAGATTATCCTGAAGTTTTTCACTAACTCAATACTAGAGATGCTTTGGCAAGGTCTCTTTATAATTCTTGAATAATTTCTTCCTTGCTAAAAATAAATTCCCTAAACTTGAATTTTTTTTTTGTTGATCGCTTTTTGGGGTACTTTTATTTGATTTTTCTAATTTCTCCACTTGCTAGTATTCAAATGAAAAATTTCTCCATTTTATTTTCTTGCTATGTTTTAATAAAATCAAATGCTTCAATCATACATAATTGCACTTGGGGTAAAGATTTAAAATTGGTTTAACGACTAGGTTTTTGTAAGAGAGACAAAAAATATTGGTTATAGGTTTCAAATTGGTTGCAAGGGTCATAATTAAATTTAGAGTGGCATAGGCTAAAATATGAAGTTCAACAAGAAATGCCAAAATCATCTCTTTCTAATGTGAGCATTTAAAAATTTTTGCCTCAAAGGGATTTCTAATTTTGTTCTAGGAATGCCAAGGTCAAATCAATTTAAATCAAATCATACATATCTATCATAATAATTACAAAAATATGTGTTTATAACCTTAAAAACAAATGTTCACATCAAGAATATTATTAAGTTAAAAGTTCAAATTTAAACTTAAACATACTATAATAGAAAGATAACTAAATTTATAACAAGTTATTAGATTATGATAATTTTTAATCTTGCTTATAATTATTCCAACCATATTAAACTGACAACAAACAAAAAAATAATTAAAATTTTAACTAAAATTTCCCTTCCCCCAACTTAATTTAGCACATTGTCCCCAATGTGTGTAAAAATAAAACTAATTCCCCAAACTTAAGACCATGCCTCAACACAGTTTAAGAATTATGAAATAAAAATGAGCTACGAATTTTTTACCACCATTATATTGAGCAATAAAATGAAAATTTAAGGACTATGAAGGCATGGAATCCAATAGCTAAAAGCTAAAAGAAAGGAGAAAAATAGTTAAAAGAGCAAAAATGGGCGCGTGCTTGTGTGTCATGGGCGTGGATTGTGACACGACCGTGTTGTGAGCCACGGCCTGGGTGTGGACCTTCTTGAGTCTCAAGAATTAGCGTTGATAGCGTACCACAGTCGTGGCCCATCCCACGACTGGGTTGTGCAATCTCCTAGAAGTGCCTAGAAAGCGCACCTAGACACCACAGTTGTGGCAATTTACATAGCCAGGCCGTGGAATCTCCTAAACCTCACTTTTACGTCTTTATTTTAGCACTTAAATGCCACAGTCGTGGCATTTTACACGGCTAGGCCGTGGACTCCTCTGAATCTTAGTATTGAGTTCCTACAAAACACGAAAAAACAAAACTTTAAGCTTGGAGAATAAAAATAGACCAAATTAACAATAAAATTTTAGATGAAATTAAACATATTTTAAATTAAGTAAAAAGAAAAAAAAATAAATTATAGCTGTAATAAAAAATGGGTTATCTCCCGCAAGCGCTTTTGTTTAAAGTCTTTAAACTCAACTTTTGGAGAAGTTCATCAAATAATGGCTTTCTCCCATGGTATAAATCATGTAACATCATACATGGGTCTTGGTTGAAAATTCCCTCAAGATTAGCTGGATTAGAAAAATTTATGCTCATATTGTCAACAACACATGGCTTCAAGTAATGAACTTGGGGAAAGAACTGTATTAGATCATGGAGAACACAATTTATTGAAGGTGGTATAATTGGAAAGAAAGGATCTTCTTGTGGTGTATGTATAGAAACTATTGATGAGCTCAAATCAATAGTCTCAATTATTTCCTCATCCACCAATATTATTTCCTGCTTGACTTCATTTAAATTCTCACTCAATGCCCCTTCCAGTTGTACCTCTCTTTCTTCATTAGCATTAATAGTCATGTAAAGTAAGAAAGTGAGATTTAATTCATCTTCAAAGGAGTTGTATTCTTCACATGTAAGCTTTACTTCTTCAAAAGATGCAACTTATAACGAAGTTTCCTCATAATCTAATTTGCACTCCTCTTCTTGATATGTATTAGTCATTAGGTTTACAAATTTCTCCTATTGTACCTCCAAATTTTTCATTGTCTCTTGTTGGATGTTAAAATTCCTACGAGTTTCATTCATAAATTCCATGTGACATTTATTGAGGGCATCAATTAAATTCTTAATTTCATTCTCCTTTTTCTCTTCATCCTCAAAATTTAGAGTGTATTTGTGATTCAATCCCTATAGCGAAGGATTTCAATGCCAACGGTAGTCAAAATCTGCTATATCATTTAATTTGTGAAGTACATCTTTATAGCTACTTTCTGGAAAGTGAATATCGATTGCTGAAAATTCACTATCTACCCAAGTTCTTGTTTCTTAATTTAATCCAAAATAAAATATGTAAGTGAGATATTTATTTGTAAAATTATGGTAAGAAAATCTCTCCAACAATTCATTAAATCTTGTCCAACTAGCATAAAATGGCTCCAAGTGTTGTTGACTAAAATATGCAACTCTTTGTTGATGAAACATCTCAAAATATTTTGCAAGAAAATTAAAAAAACAATAAAAACAAAGAAATACTATAAATACTATAAGCAAATATTTCAATCAACAAACAAAAATTAAAATTAAAATAAAAAATGTCTAAATTAATAACAGGTTAATTGGTATTGATATTGATAATGTTAATCCCAAGCAACGGCGCAAAAAACTTGACAACGCTTTCGCATGTGTACGAAATCACAATAAGTAATAAAGAGTGACTAAAGTATCGTCCCACGAAAATTGTATACCAAGTACCCAAAATTATGTTAACCTATTATTATTTAAACAATAATTAAGAGAATAAAAATAAAAGAAATAAAATAAAATAAAAGAGTAGAAAAGAATTCAAGCAAGAATAATTGATGAAAAGAAATCAAGGTTTAAAAACTACTAGGAATTTTGACTTCACTTAATTCTATCCAATTTATTTTATTAGTTTGTTAATCAATTTTAATTGTTCAAGTAGGAAAAACAACTCTAAAATCAATAACAAGCTCTCCCGATATATTGTTAGTTATTTTAATCTTGTCTAATCACCTACTTCCCAATAGCACAATTAAACATAAATTAAATCATTAAGTTTTATGCTTTGTTCAAGAATTCATAACCTAAGATCATTAAATTATGAAAACCCCCCATGAGTCAAACCATATAGCTTCCGCATCAAGTTATTATTCCTATGTAATTTATTGCCTTTTTCTTATCAAAAATCCTTCATCCGATAATGATTAATGAAATAAATCAATCCAGGGAAGAAACTATATCTGGAAGCATTAAGTTCAATAATAAATTATATCTTGAACAAGGAAAAGCAAATCTAATATCGTAAATTGGAATAGAAATTAAGCTATATTGAATCCATAGTATGAGAGTTTAGTTCGATATAGTAATTAAATAAAACTCAATTAAACTTGAAAATAATTCCATAATCAATACGAATAATAAAAAATAAAAACAAGAATAAGAGTTTAGAGATAAAAATTAGTCGACGAATAGCGTGGACAGCTTCCTTGATTCTTTACATAACTTGAATCCTTGAAGTCTTAAAAGAAAGAAAAACTAAGAAGAGTAGAACAAAGATCTAAGATCTAATATTCGATGATGCCCAATTCGATCCTTTAAAATTACTATGGTGATCTCTCTTTATATAAACTTCATAGGGTGTCTTCGAATCTAAGTACGAAACTAGCTAGCCTAATTAGGAGAAGATATTATCTATGTAGGAAACTGATTTTGAGCTCTTTAAATTTCTTCCTAATTAGGAATCTTCTTTCATTAAATAGGGCTTGAACATAGATAAGGTGGACCCTTTGATTATTTCCACGCAGTCCCATGTACAAGCCATGCCCATGCTCTAAATCTACACAGGCTAAATAGTTAAATTCGACCCACTTAAATTTTCTACTTTCTTAGTAACACGACCGTTGTGTTTGACACGGCCAGGACGAGTACTTTACTCACTTGGCCATGTTAAGCTTTTGATTCCAAATTTCAGCTTCAACCTTCTTTGATGTAGATTTTGGCTATTTTCCTGCTAAAAACCTTTTAAATCAAGCTTATCAAGAATCAAGGAAACTTAATTAAAAATATAAATAAATATAAATAAAAGCTAATCAAATTAATTAAAAATACTAAAATTTCTAATAAAACTAAGCTAAAAATATGACCTATTAGCTCTCAAGCTAAGCCGAAGGAGCATAAAGATGAAGCTTGCTACAATGAAACATGCATGGAGGTTTAACCAACCATTTAGTCATGATATCAACTATTTGATATGAACTTTTGAGAAACAAACTTGAACAAATCTAAGCTTAAGTTGATCCCAAATAAAATATTAATCAATTTCTATATGAATAGCATAAATAAGATTGGGACAAAGATAAACTGCACTTATATTATCACACCACAAAGTTGCCGAAAGAGAAGTGGTACAACTGAGTTCACGAAGAAGAGTTGTTAGCCACATTATTTCTACAGTTGTGTTGACCATTGCCTTGTTCTCACTTTCGATTGAAGATCTAGAAAGGAGGAGTTCTATAGTTGGAACCCAATTGAAATATACAGTCGGTGTCATGGCTGTATCTTTGTTATACGACTGATTGGCTTGTCGTATATTTAATCAAAATGCTTCTGACTCTTAAGTGGATAAAACACAGCCAGTGGACTGCCTGTGTGTTTCGGCACTAGGTCTTTCCTCTTGTGGGATGGTCTAAAATGACTAAAAATGTCCTTTGTTTTAGGGTTTCTCTTTAAAAAGGTGGGACTTGCACTATAAGATAAGATAAATGGAAAAAGATATATAATGCATGCAAAAACTAACATTAATTTATTAAAAATCCATAAAACTAGACTAAAATTAAAGGTAAAATGTATAAATATGCATGCATGAAATGCACACATCAAAATTCCCTCAAACTTGGACAAATGCTTCTTCTCAAGTAGAAAATTAAGCACAAAAAATATTACTAAGGCAAAGAACTTATGCTATTCATTTCAAGAAAACTTCAGGGTCTAGCCAATCAAATGATGATTAATCCTTAAATCAATCAAGCCTTCTACTATCAATGTAAGAACACTAACTTAAGACAACTCTGTTACCTTTCTCTTTTATTTGAATTCCTAAGATCTATGTGGGTCCTAGACTTCTATCTTTGTCCCATTCCCTTTTCTCTTAAAGATTCAAAGATTGAGGTGTTCTGAACTTAACAAGTCTTATAGGCTATACCTTGCAATCTATCTCTAGTAATGATGCTTACTCAACCATTCTAAGAATCTATAGGTCTTTCTTAGGTTGTAAAGGGGTAGTAAAAAGGTTAAGTCTGGCTAATTCAAGAAAGGTTTAGAAGGGTTCAAAATGTGAATTGTGAGTTCTAAGAGGGGTTTTATTTAGCTTAACCCTAGGTTCTCACTCAAACTTAGCAATAATCGTCGTTCAACTAGAAGAGCTACCCTAATATTTGCTACTCTCAACTCTTATTCTGTTTATGATTTTTGAATATATTCCCCAAAAATTGAACTTAGAGGAATACAACTCATATCTCTTTTTCCTTTTTTATTCATTTTTTTTGTGAGAGAGGTTGCTTTGCTCTTTTCTCGGAAGCTCTATCTTTTAGAGGTTGTTGCTATTGATACATGTCGGGTAGGTGAGAACTTCCTACATGTTTAAGGTTATAGACCGGGTCCCCTAAGAACTCAATTTTCACAGAAGGGTGGTAGGCGAAGGTTTTAGGCTTGGACTTAAACCTCTGAGTTTCTCTTTTAATGGTAACAACACTTATTCTAAATAAAGCAATGAAAACAAAAATTTAAGGCAAAGTAAAGTAAAGTACTGAAAAGCAAAGGTGTAAAATGAAAAAGAAAGGGGGTTTTGCTATATGAAAGGAAAAATGTATGTGTATGAATGAATGACGAATTGTTAGTAGTGTAAATGTGTATGGTCAGTGTAGACGCTTAAATTTTGCCCCTAAAAGGTTCAGTGATGATACACCATTTTCAAACTAATGGTTTGTGGTTGAGATTATCTATGTATTTAATCATTTTTATTTTTTTGGATTACCAAGAACTTCTTAATGAAACCAGGCCCGAGAAGCACCTCGGGCCTGCTCGACACACTTCCTGAAGCACCACCTCGCTTTGAGTGCCACCCGATTTAATTTAGTAAAAACAGGCCCAGCCTTATCGCCGGATTCATCAATGGAATTTTTGCCACATCAGCCCTAAATGGGCCACCCCCCTCATTTGCCTATAAATAGGCATTGGGGGGTGACCTAAAAGGAGGGATTTTTGGAGATCCTGGGGAAACTCTTAGTCTTTTAAAACTCAAACTTTAAAATCAAAGGCAACAACTGTTACCCTTTGATAAAGGCTATGATTCACTATTCTATAATCATCAACAACATATTACTTAATCTTAGATGTCGGATCATTAGATCAAAAACCAAGTGTTTGGGTTTCTTCATCCACTTTTTAACCAATCTTCAAAGAAATCATCAAAAGGTAGTTTCAGAGAACCTTAGACTCATTCCTGCGTTAATTTCTTTTCTTTTTTGGTGTTCTAAACACCAACTTTGGGTCTGGTTGTGAGGGAAACCTAAGATCAATAGATAAGGGATCTCTATGCCTCTGTGGCGCATGGCCTAAGCTAGTGGTGCAAGCCACTGCATGTGGCGTGTGCTATAGGCCTGTAGCTCGCATCCCATGAGCCATGAATCCTCTATTTTGATCCAACCATCTCCACAATCTTATGGCATGGAGAAGGGCATTTGATACTCTTTCTTTATATACAAGTCTTAAGTTTATGATTTATAAATTATAAATGTGGTTAATCGCATGTGGGTGAACCCTAATTCATGAAATCATATACTTAGGTAGGTGTATTCTTACTAAGAACATAAACAAAGACTAAGATTCATGGTTTATATTGTATATACAAGGCTTAGGATTATGGCTTATAAATGAGGTTAGTTCCATTTGGGTCAATCTTAATTCATGGCAATATAAGTTCAAGCCTATGCAAGCGGCCCTTTCATGTCTTTTGCATTATATAATTGAATTATAAATTTCATTTGCTCATAAATCAATGTAGATTTTGGATTACAAAATTATCTTTGTCTTTTGGCTAACTTTTTGTGAAGCCATATTCTCTTTTGATATTAAAACAAATTCTACTAATTATCCATACTTGTTTTGTTCTTGCTAAATCATGGAGATATTCATTACAAATTATTAAAGATTTACTTAATTTTTCTAATAAACTAATTCTATTAAACATATTAAACACATTTATTTGTATGAGATAATAGCTTTATTCTTCATATTTTATAACACTGTTAAAAAAATATTGAGCAAGAAATTGTTAGTAGTAAAAATAAACTACAAGTGTGGTAATTACACTTGATTTCAAGTGTGGTAATTAAGTTAATTTCAATATCTAAATATCTATAGTTAAAAATTGCTCCAATGAGTTACCAGAAAGCTAATGTTTAACCACACAGATGCTTAGTCTTCGGTCTTCCACATGAATTATGTTAAGGTCATACGATCTTTTGAAGGGCAAAGCTCTTTTACATAATATATTCGAGTCAAATGTTGCTTGAAACGTTTAATGATGAGTTTCACAATCACAAATTCTATTAAAAACACAAGAATGTATAAATGAAAGGTAGTGGTCTAACTTGTCTTTTCATTTATGAGAAGAGTATAAAGTTTTGAGTTCGAATTCTTTCGACCACAGTTGATTTCACTATTTCAGTGGGCCAAAAGGAAAGCTACCTTATTTTGTAGTCGACGATGTTATTTCAGCACATTAAGCCTACTATAGTAAATTAGGCCCTCCAGTTTTCATTTATTAACTTCTCCCCAAGTAATTAGCCTAATTAAGGCCTAACTTGAAGCTAGGCCTAATAAACATCAATGTCATAGAAAAATTAGCTCAATCCAGTTATAAACCAAAACATAGCATAGATAATATCAAAACAATTTTCTACCAATTTTGAAATTTTCGTCCTTGTTTTCTTCTTGCTTGCCATGATTTTGACTCCCACTAGATCATCATACAAGTACAACACTAATGGAAATAATCATTATAGGTTATCAAAGATTTCACTAATTTTCTAATAAATTAATTCTGATGCTCAAAGTGGCCAAATCACTAATTCTTCAGTTGCTTGATCCAGGATCAATTCTCTAAGACAACATTCCATTATGTATGATGTCCAAAATATTGACTTTGCTGTCTAGGAGCCACAACCAACTTTCTGAGCTGGCTTAGGTCAGGCTCTATTGTTGTGAGTTGAGAGTCGCAACTCTACAATTCTGCAAAAAGAGGGCAGCATCTTCCATCAGTGCTTAGGAGATTGGTGCGCCCTATGAGGATATCTTAAATCGAGACGTCAATATCTAACTAGTGCAGTGACTAACACATCAAGTAGTTCTGTCTTTTTCTTGTCCAAAAAAATGAATATGTAAATTAAAGTAACAATTAACACATGGTTCTTGTATTGCCTTTATAAATTATATATGCTACTGCTTGGTTTACTAATACCATAAGTAAGCTACATACTCAGCACCTTCCATTGTGCTCATATGCAGTGGATATTATTACTTTAATTCTAGCTAAGTTAATGTTTTGATTTACACATTATTTTTAACCCATTAATGTGGTAAATATTCAAAGAAATAGACATTTACCAATTTAAACATGATTTTGTGTGTGGTAATTTCAATATCAAAATAGCTAAAATTGTTCCAATGAGTTGCCATAAACCTAATTTTTATTGACTGTTTTTTGTTCTACTTGAAATCACATAATGTGTTAACAAAAGGTTGGGTTGGCTGTACAATATACTGTAGCAAATTTTAGGCCCTCTAAGTAATTGGCCCATTTGAAGCTAGGCCCAAGTGAGCATTAGGATTATTGGAAAATAAGCCCAATCTAGTTGTACAAAAGTGTGAATATTTTATCGGCAGTGTATAATAAATTTGCAATTTTTATTTTATCTTAATTTCAAATTTTTAGAATTGTTTGAATCACTTTCTTATTTCAATTGAAATTGGGAATGTAATACTATAAAATGTTTTTATAAATTGATTGTAAATCATACTTAGTCGAATATAAATTGATTGATAGATCATATATTATTGTTAATGGTGACCAATAATAGCCACTTATAGAGTATTTTATAATATTTTCAATTAAATCGGCTTCATCGCTGGATCAATTTGGTTCGACTGGATTTTTTTTTTTTATTCTATATAAAAAATATATGATTAGAAATAATTTTATAACAAAAAATCCATAATTTAGTCATAAATGTAAATTGATTTTTAATCATTCATCATAAAATATTTATTTATATATATATGATTAAATTTATCTCTATAAAATTAAAAATAATTTTTCTACATTAAATGAAAAGATTTATATATAAAAGTACTTTCGTTTTCATCTAATTTCAACTTGAGTAGAATCTATATAACAGTCATTTGTCTATCGTGCGACTGCCTCTATAGTATCACGATGCTTTGCCCTCACTTTCATCTTTAACGCTGTTTCAGTGGCTGTTGATTTACTCGATGTTATTCATCGAATGCTGTTAGAATTATCGCATGGACGCATGACATTAATTCCATAATGTTCGATTATTATGGATAATATTCCGCCTATAAAAAAAAATAATATACTCAAACGGCAGTTATATAATTATTGGCATTATTGCCCTGCTTTTGAAGCGGCAACAAAAAGAATGAGCCAAATATTGAAGTATCCTCACTGTAATTTCTACATCCTAAAGTTTTTATAATATTATTTTGTAATATTGAAATAAAAATTTGTAATATTATTGTATATTTTAGTATTTACGTAAGTTTTTATATATTAAAATAGAATCAGATTCAAATTTAAAATTTTAAAAAGAATATAAAATTAAATAACCTAAAATTGAAGTATATTATAGAAGTCATTTAGTGGCAACAAAAAAAAATTATGGAAATTGTGGGACCTTGTGTGCTTTTATTATTGCTATGTAAAATTCGAACCAACCCAAAAAATCGGAATGACCCTAACTAATTTGATCGAAAATATAGGATTATAGTAGATTGTCCGAGGCAGTTCAATCAATTTGAAAAATGAATATCCTTTTTTTAATCGGACCTTGAAATTTAAATTTTTTTTTAATTTTTTCACATGACTTACTCTCCTTTTTTTCTTCTTTTGCTTGCAAAATTAAAAATTTGAAATCAAGATAAATCTTTTTCTTGAAGATGGTATGTATTTTTTCTTGAGCAACTAAACTTATGATTAACTAGTTTAAGTTTTCATGTTTTTTATTTCTACAGTATATGTTAAATACTTAATTAGGACATTTTAATTTGTCATGATTTGAAGATGAAAAATTATGGTTTGATTGTTATATGACTTTTTTCATTATGAATGTTTCATGTTGATTATGTTTTGATTGTTGTTTTAAGATTATAGTTATTTGAGCAACAATTATTTTTCTACATATATTTTTTAGTGTGGTTTGATTATGGATCCAAATAAAAATTTGATTGTCCAAGACCGATATATAAAAATAATTCAACCCATAAAAAAAATATTTTACTAAAATTCGAGTTAAATGGCCCCGAATAACTGGATTTGATATTTATAAAGTATTTAGGTGGGCCTAAATTTTTAATAGAATCGATTTGGTGAAATCATTTCCTCTTATTTCAGGTGTAAGGTATTTCGGGTGTTGCTCACCTCTAACTTTTATATATATATGTATATATATATATAAACTAAGAATCAAGAGTCTTGCTACTAAGCTAACAAGTTAATTATTTAAGCACATTAAAAAATTTTATAAAAGCTAACGCGGCGGTGACTCCCCAACTTCCTAGCTCTATCACTGTTTAATAGTTGTTTTTTTATAAGGTTCATATAATACGAAAATAATAAAAATTTAAATCAATCAGCAGCCGATAGGAAAAATGTCAAAAACTAAAACACAGTTGATAGAATCAATTATTGATTGGACCTCTATCAGCGGTTGATCCAAATTGTGATAAAACACCTATAATATTCAACCAAACAATCCTCTAAGAAAACGAGTATAAGGTTCATAGCATTATTTTTCAACAACGAGAGTGGGTGCTTCCCAATTTAACTGCCTTTGAGACTTTCGATTAGATATAATGGTCCAACGAGAAGCCAGTCAACATACTCTAATGGACCAAATCAAATATATAAATTTTCAGTCATTATCTTGCACATTACATATGATAAAACAATGAGGCTAAAAGGGGAATTGAAATTGATATAAAAAAGAAAGTAACAGAAGGGAACAAACACGTGTCAACAAATTCATTATTAATTAAATTAAATATATAATTGTGTAAAAATATCTCCTCCTTAACCGAATTAAAATATAATATTCATCGATTGGTTTTGGAGGCTCATTGACTTTATTTTCAGCCCAATTCAAATTTCGAATAATTTGCAAGACCACTAGTTTTAAGTTAATATTTTTTTTTGTCACTATATTTGGATTTTAAATCTTTTAAATTAATGAATAAATTATTCTAATTTTCTTTTAATATTGAAATGGAAAAGAAAAATTCAAATATGAATTTATAAGCAATTGTCACAGCGTGCAAGAATTTGTCTGACTCCCTCTGAACTATAAAAGTTGAAATTATAAATTATAAATATTGTTAGGGGTAGGGGGAATCACTTCATATCAAATCCAACTAAACAGATACAAATCAAATAGATTAAAAATTCTAAATATAAATCAAATCAAAATTGAGTGATTAAATTAAATTAAATTAAATCTGTTTGGTTTAGTATGATTTAATTTTATAGTTTTTAGATCAATTTAAACTTATAAAATAAAAATGGTGTCTCTATTTATATAAAATATCAAATCAAATTGAGCTAAACTGATTTGTTAATTTGATTTTTAAGAACTGTGATCAGCCCTAATTATAGAAATATATAGATAAGATGGGGTGGCAGCAGCCAGCAATGGCTGTCGTGGTGGGGCTTTTGAAATAAAAGGGTTAACCAAAGACGCACGTCTAATCATATAACTAACAACGCCGGATTATGACACGAGATTTTGTCCATTTCTTGAAAGTTATTTCTTCCGCGTCCCGAGTCTCATCAATTCAATACTCAATTTTCTATTTATCACTCAATTACATTTGATTTGATTTGAAGTTTAGAGCAAGTTGAGCCTCTTCTTCCGGATTGTGAATGCAAAACTAAAATATTATAATAAAGGACAAATGTTTATGAAATAAACTATATTATATCAATTGAACAATCTTATTTATTTAGACCGAATAGTTCTTGTTAACTGGGATTACTTCCCTCAAAGTATCATTGATCATTAGCTCTTTCCATGCTTTTTTAGGTGTTTGAAAATTTTGTTTTTGGAAGCAGATTTGCTTTAGAAATGACAAATATAAAGCATCCAATCGAGTTGACAGAATATAATATATGTATTATATGTGAATGATTGCGTTGTTTAATGGCTATTTATGATCACTTGTGAATTTTGTAGTTTTTTTACAAATTTGATCCGATAACTTTTAAATTTTTTTTATTCTATTAAAAAGGAGATTTGTATTTTTTGTGTGCATAACTGCACAAATAATAAATACCATAGACAAAACACTAAAATAGTTATAACAATAACTATAGACATTTTTAATAAAATTAAAAATATAGACGTTGGAAGTTGACTAGGGAAGGCTCTTTTTATATTGTGGAGAGGCCACCGAGCCGTGCCAAAAAAGCGAACAAGGCTTTTGGCCTTTTGCTTTCACTGTGTTGGTTTTCGGGTCCGTCAAAACATGCTCCACCGTTGCTTTCATTTTTTACCCAGTTGGTCCAAGTGGACCCCATATGTATCCACTTTTCTTCTTTAGTCTTCAGGCATGGTGGACCCACACTGGTCCTTCAGGCTCCACTGGCCGCCCGAAAAGAACGGACCTTGATTGCCAAACCTTTCGCTACCACTACAGAGACCCACCCTTCCTCCAAAAAACAAAATTAAAAATCATAGATAGACCCCTTAGGGCTATTCTTTTCACCTTTGTATTCTCTTTTGTTCTCCACATTTTTCACTTTCTGGACCAAATTGTAACAAAAAAAAAAAAGGGTTAGATTAACAGCTATAAGAAGCTTTAAGGAAACTTTAGTTATGATTTATTTTATATGTGAATATAAATTAATTTATGGTCAGTGATTAGAAATCAAATCCAACCTTATTGACATCTTTCTTTCTTTTTTTAATCAAACTAGAAATTCTATTAATTAAAAACTGTATACAAGTATAAAATATAGATCAATATATTTATATATTTTTATATAGAAGTCTAAGAATAAATCAATAATACAAAAATAAAAAAATATAATCTTAATTTGAAGTATCTAATCGGTTGATAGAGTATAATATTTATGTCATAGACGATCGCTTGCTTCACTTAGTGGCTATTCATGGTCACTGTTTGATAGAGTATAAATTCGATATGATTACTTTTAAATTTTTTTTCTACCAAAGAGAGAGAAAATTTGGATATCTTTCTGTATAATTATCTAAATAATAAAAGACGTTAGACAAAATCAATATAATAGTGATAACAATAACTTAAAACTAAATTTGAAAATAAAATTTTAAAATATAAACAACTGTAACTCAAAATCAATCTAAAATTAAAATTTTAAAATATAAATAATAATAAATTTAAATATTTAGACGATAATAAATCAAATTAAAAACAATTGGGGACAGCTCATTGATTACTGCTGATTGATTACAGCTCATCCTTTTTATAAATCGTATGTTTTGATAGAAATGACTAAAATGTGAATTTATTTGTTTAAAACATCCAAGGTAATTAAATAAAGTAAGGGGGAAAATACAAAAAGATACTTTACAGTTTTCATTTTTTATTATTATAAGATTCGTGAAATTTGTTTTTATAAAAAGGAATCTATTATCTCTTTTACACTCCCCTGTTCTAAATCGTTTTTAAATAATTAATTTGTCCTAAGAGTACTAAATGATATTTTTTTCATATCACTCTTTTTTAAATTGATTATAATAAATACTTTTACGAGTAATTATTGGTTTTGCCCTTGAGAATGTTATAATCTAACAGAATCAATTGCTTTTTTAATTATTATTCAATAATCTTAAACAACTTATATTTTGAAATTGAAAGAGTAACATCTAATAATTCAATGAAATTAATATTTAGGTTGAATTAATGAGCATTAATGTCCATAAATATATGTCAATGATAATGAATTAGACCCTCAATTATTAATTAAAAATTATTATTTTTTTAAAAAACAAGTTATAAGCCTTGAAATGAAAAAAGAAGCGTACATATATTTTTTAGCGTTTTCTTTTATACGCTATTTGAAAAGGAATAAAAGGAAAACAGTGAAGGAAAATAAGAAGAGAAAATAATAAAAGATTAAAACTATATTCCTTTCTTAATTATTTTTCGCTCTTTATTTGGATCATGATAAGAAAAGTAAATATCACTATTGTTAATTTGTAAATTTATCTTTATTATTAATGCTCGCTCTTTATGTATATATATATAATGAACGTTTTTATAACTTTCTTTAAAGTGTAACTTGTCATTGTCATCTTTGAAATGAAGAGATCGACACATGGTGAGCCACGAGGGGTTTTAACTGAAATTTTCCTTTCTCTTCAACTTTAGCCGATGTTTCCAAATAAGGGAAAACTAGTTTTCCTTGTTATTTTCCATGGATATTTGTCTTCCCATGAGATCCTCAAATTCAAAATAGACTATTAAAGTCTATACTTGTTGAAAGCAAAGTTGAGGTAGAGAGTGCTTAGCAATCATAGTTTATTCGGTAAAATTAATTGTTTTGATAACTGTTAATCATTTTAATAGTATTTTATTTGAGTAGCTAACAATGGTTTGAGTAACATTTCATAAGATGTTAAAAGCTAAATATTACGTAGATTAATTTTTTATAAAACGCTATTTAACCTTTGAAAGCTAGATCAAATATTATATTACCGAACAATATAAAAAATACCGTTCAGTGTTTTGAGTAAAAGTTATTACTGAATACAATTTTAGTGTAATTATTTCTAAATTAATAAAATAAATTTTTATCAAAAATTTAATTTGTTAAAAGTTACTAATCTCATTGTTGATTAAAAATAATAAAGTATTATCTTTATACTCAAATATTTATCACATTCGGTAATTCACGTCTCTTAAAAAATATTAAATTATTAATTAAATTGACTATAATACTTTTAACTTGTCTAAATAAATAAATTATTGAGAATTGAAGCAATCATTGGTGTCATATATAAATGATAAAAATGAAAAGAATAATTTACTATATGTAAAATTTACATATGTGATAGATATTTGAAAACACAAGAAGTATTAAATTTTTTTATTCCTCAAATAAGATAAATACTTAAAAATTATATATAAATTAATTGAAAACAATTTGTTTCTATTTGTAATTTCTAATTTTCTTTTCTAGTTTCTAAAATTTAATTTTTAAATATTTTTTTATTTTTATAAAAAATGTAAAATGTAAAATATAAAATAAAATAAAAATAAAAATATATTAAATTAATCATAATTTTAAAATTTTATATCCCAACTTTATTTAAAAGTTTGTTTGGAATCTAATTAGACCACAAATGAAAATTAATAAAAAATTTAGCATTTATTCTTTTAATGAATAAAAAACTTTTAGCAGTGATAGTCTAAAAAATGTGATGATCTTTCAAAGATAATAATATTTTAATTGTATTTAATACCTTGAATTAACGTTAATCTCTTTTTGGAGTTTGGTTTATCTTTTTACACTAGTTATTGATGCTAGGTTAGTTGCATGAAATGTGAGAGAGATATTCGGGCCTATCTCCTCATATCAAGCCATATCTTTCTTCTGTTATGTTGAGTTGCTATGTGGCCCTAAGATCTTGTGAAAAGTGGTGCTTATCAAATATCCCCCCTAAGTAGCACATGATATTTATATAACTGATTAACAGGTTTGATAAGTTTCTATTCGCCCAAGATCATTGACTACTTGCACACTTGGACCATAACATGTGATGGGTTGCTTCAAAGAGAAGATGGAGATGCTCCCGCGGTTTGTTATAAGGCTTTATTGTGCATTTTTGAGCTCAAAATTGGGCCCATTTGGATTGTGGGTTCGCATGCAAGCCCATACTTGGAGGGTAATGATCAATTTTGTAGGATTTTTGTTTTCTAACTGTCATTTTGATGGCGGTGACGTATGAATTTTGAAAAAAAAAATGATTCTTTGAGTGCTTTGGCGCTTTAACTTCCAACGACGGTTCGTGGGAACTCCTATGCTACATAAAGTCTTGTGTCCACATTTTTTGGGATTTTTTGCGATTGGTCTGATAACATCTCTCTTTCAAACTTATCATCTGCTTCCTTATGCTTTAGGTAACTTCCATTACCTTTTTACTTGAGTTCTAAGTCTTTCATTTTTTAACTTCCTAAAGATGAGTTCTGACTGTAAAGACAAGGGTAAGGCCCCTATTTATGAACCATCTGATCCTTTGGGTCTTGCGGATGAACAAGTGAAGGAGGATAATCGCATTCTAAGAGTGGTGGGCTCTGAGTCAGACTTGAAAGATGAGATGTAGTTGATTCACTAGAGATTGCAAGATATGTCCTCTTTTGCCTGCCAAATCGGCTCAGGGTTGGCTTCTCAAACTGGGTCTATGCCTCCTGTTCCTTAGATGCGAGAAGAAACTAATCTCGAGTAATTCTAAGAATCAAGGGAGAGTAGGCCTACTCATTCTAGGCAACAAAATATGAGGGTAAAGGATTTGAGCTCTATATTGACCGAGTGCGATATGAGGGTATCCACGGGTGCTTTTTCATCCCCACGAAGTATAAGACAAGGATTCCTCTAATGGGGATAAGAGCTAATGCTAGTTTAGACTGACAGACTTTAATTATTTATATGAAGGATTGTTGAGCAAGCGTGAGATTTCCCCTTTCGAGAATTCTTTCTTACTTTTGCAATGAGTGGGGGTGAATGTTGGCATAATCACTCTTAATAGCATTTAGATGATACTTAGTGTTGAAATTATGGCTCGCCAAGAAAATTTTGAGCTCAATGTACATCATCTACACGCCATGTTCAATTTGTCTAGAGAGAGGCGAAGGATCACCCTCGTATTTCGGCTCAAAAGGAATGCAACCTATTTCCTTTGAAGAGCTCATCAGTCAAAAGGAGATGGAAAGAGAAATGTTTTCTTTTTAGTCACCCTAATGGTTTTGGGGTGCCTTCTTAATGTTGTTAGGGGGCTTCCCCCCTAGGCATCCTCGGGACTTAATTACCGTAGAGTTTAGGCAAGTTAAGGCTATAAAGTAGCATGCTTTGAATCCTCCTCCTCTCCTCCCTTTGCTGGATTCCAACATCCCGGTGGGGGCGAGATCTCGAGCTTTAAGGAGAGGAAAACGCAGGAAATAAAGGATGAGCTAGTCCTTTTGCTTTGCTATTTATCCTGTTATTGACTCTCTTTATTTAACTTATTTCCTTTTGTAGAGATGCCTCCAAGGTTTACAAAAGAGATGAAAGAACACATGGCAGTGAATCGGGACCGATTAATAGCTTCTCATTCAAGGTAGAGTCCAGGAAGGGCCTTAGGGTCCCAATGCCCTAGTTCATGGTGGATAGAGGTAGCCACTGTAGGGTGGCCTTTGTGTCCTTCAGGGACCAAGCTATTAAGTCTCGATCCACTTAGCTTACCGAATTGTGCTATTTCCATTCCCCCTTCTTTTTCCTAAAAAACTACCCAGCCCAGGAAGAGAAGCGGTGAAGAGGAGCGGACTAGAAGCTTCCTTCTCTAGTGTTAAAAAAAGGGTTGGAGTTACAGACCTTAGTGAAGAGGAAGTATGGGAAGGACGCCTTGGCTAATAGTGGTGAGGTTGCTTGGGCTATCACTGCTCAGTGTGACTTACCTATTGATCTAGTGCAATTGGAAGGCTTGGATGAGGAGTCCTTCTTAGATCAGATTGACAATGGGCTTCTTATGGTACTTCTTATATTTCTTTATCCAGAGTTCATTTCTTTCTCTCTCTCTTTTTTTATTGCTTTCCTATTTGATTTAGCTGGTGAGTGCTCAAAACAACACACATCATCGCGTAGGAGAATCACAAGAGATAGTTGCAACTCTAAAGGAGCATTTGAAAGTTGAGTAGATTAAAGTAGAGAGACTGGAAAACATTATCCAAACTTAAGCCTTAGAGCATAGTCAATTTCTAAGGGATTTGGAAGAGAAGATTTGATCCATTATCAAGGATTGGGATGCTCATCTTGATTCCTCCCTTAAGCTGAGCGCTCGAGTAGAGCAGTTGGCCAAGCAAGAGGAGGAGAATGTCGCTATTATATGTCAAATTCGAGCTAATATGGCACACGTAGAGGCAAGTGATGATGTGGCCGCTCGCTCTATGAACAATGTGCTTCTGCATCAGGTGAATATTATAATGACGATCCTCACTTGAGATTTCCTTATGGGGATTATGATTTTATGGGCGAGATCGATGCTTATAAAGATTTGGACATTGAAAAGGAGCTACTTGTGTATGTTGGTGTCTTAATTGAAGATGCACAGTGTCTTTCTAGAGTTTCACCCCCTGTACTTAAAGGGGTTCTAGGGGTGTTAGATGCATCAGATCCTACTTCTCTTACCAATTCAAGTGTTATTGCGGTTGAGCTTGCACTTTCAACCGACATCGTTGAGGACTGTCTTGCCATAGAATAGATTTTGCTTCGCTCTTTTCTTTCCTCTCTTTGTAAATTACAACTTTTAATATATATATATATATATATATATATATTTTTTTTTTTTTCTAGTGTGATTTTCTTATGTGTTGTGATAAGGGCTAAGCCTATACACTGAGCTTACACATATTTTTTCTTGTGCTT
The DNA here is from genome assembly GCA_948099535.1 of Jatropha multifida. Classification (NCBI taxonomy): domain Eukaryota; kingdom Viridiplantae; phylum Streptophyta; class Magnoliopsida; order Malpighiales; family Euphorbiaceae; genus Jatropha; species Jatropha multifida. The sequence goes on along the minus strand of CANUEX010079884.1, from coordinate 28,336 downwards.
TCCTCATTATATATATATATATATATATATGTGTTATGGATTTTTAGATACTTCATTGACATGTGCTTGGTCTTTTTGTACCATTTTAGGCATTGCTTGCCTTTTATCTACCCGTTATATAGCTTAAGCATGTGTTGGGGTAGTCGTGCTGCCTATTTATGTACGTAGGCATTTTTTTGCCTTTATCTACTCCTTAGAGAGCTTTTAATGTATTGGTGATAACCACACCTTTATCTGCTCCTTAAAGAGCTTTACATGTATCAGTGATAATCACTTGACCTGTTTATGTACTAAGGCATTTTTTGGCTTTATATGCTCTTTAGAGGGCTTCTAATGTATCGACAATAGGTGCTCAGGCTGTTTATGTACTTAGGCATTTTTTGCCTTTATCTCCTCCTTAAAGATTTTTAAATGTATTGGTGATAGGTGCTTGACCTGTTTATGTTTCGCGACTTCGTATAGTATGCTCAGACTTTGTGTAGCTTTATTTGCTCTTTTATCTTACTTTTTATTCGTAAAAGCTGAGGAAAAACATTAGCTTTGTAATGCCCCTTTTTTTCTATTCCCAAGCCCCTTGGCTTTCCTAGGTACACCCTTTTCCTATAAGCTTTGCAATGCTAGGTGAAAAAAACTGCAATGCTAGGTGAAAAAAACTTGGCTTTTATCTAAAGGCCTTTATATGTATTTACAAGAAACAAAGCTTTAAGTTCTCTGAATTCCATATTTGGGGGACTATCGATCTATTGAAGGATTTGATTTTAAATGTGCTTTGCCCCCACTTCTATATGATTCTGAAAGGGCCTTACCAATTTGGGTTTAGCTGACCTACTCTTACTGGTCCTATTTTTATTTCCTTCTTCCTACACACCCAGTCTCCAACTCTGAATGTTCTTTCCATGACTCTCTGGTTGTGGTATTTTGCCATTTGATGTTGCTGAGAAGCTATTCTAAATAATGCTTCGTTTCTCTTCTCTTCAGCTAGAGCTAAATCGATTCTCAAAGACTCAGAGTTGTGATCTTCGTTGTAAGCTTGCACTCTTCTACTCGGCATTCCAATTTCGACCGGTATGACAACTTCTACTCCGTATACTAAAGAAAATAGTGTCTCGCCTATGAAGTGTTTAGTAGTGGTCCTGTAGGACAATAATAAACTATTCAACTTTCAGCCCAACTAGTTCTCACTTCCTCTAGCCTCTTTTTGATACCTTGCAAAATGGTTTTGTTCATGACTTTAGTCAAACCATTGGTTTGTGGGTGTGCTACTAAGGTGAAGTGTAAGCTAATATTTCAATCGGAGTAGAATTCTTTAAATGCCAAGCAGTCAAATTGTTTGCCATTGTTTGTTACTAGTTTGCTTGAAATTCCATGTCAAAATGAAACCTCATTCCTAAAGAATTTTATAATATGACCGGGGGTTATCGTTATGAGGGCTTTTGCTTCCACCCACTTTGAGAAATGATCCACGACCATACCATGAATTTTTTTTCCTTGTAGTGATTGGGAAAGGTCACAGGATGTCTAACCCTATTAGTGAAAGGCCAGGAGCTCCCAATGGGCTGCATGTCTATAGCTGGTTTCCTTAGTACTCTGTTATGCTTTTGGCATGGTATGCACTTTTGTATGTGGCTTTGCACATCTTTCTTCATAGTGGGCCAGTAATAGCTAAGTAAAAGTATTTTCCTTAGAGTGGCATCTACTCCTCCGTGTGCCTCATAAAACCCTTCGTGAACTTTTGAGTGACATAGTTGGCTTCTTCTTCATTTAGATGTCTCACCCATGGGTGTGATTTAGACCTTCTAATATAGCACTCTTCATTCTAAAGAGTAATTTGCAACCTTCCTACTAACCTTTAATGCTTCATTTCTCTCTAGTGGTAGCTCGCTTGTATTTAGATGTTCGATTCTAGGCGTCATCCAATTTGATTTAGAGAATAGGGGGAATGTTTCTTCACATTTATTGTTTATTTCTTAATTAGAACACTTGTTGGCACCTCTTCGTTCTTGGTAATGGCTTTAGCGATTATGCCAGCTGCGTGATTTTCTGACCAAAGGATCTTCCTGATACTACTTCCTTCTTTAATTGGCTTAGCAAGTGTTTTGCCAGAGTTTGGTATTTGCTTATAGAGGGTTCCTTTGTCACAAAATTTCTAGAAACTTGATTCAATACTAGCTGTGAATCGAAGAAAATTATGATATCTTTTGCATGAATTTCCATAGCTATCTATAGGCCAGTGATTAGTGCTCTTATTTAGCCATGTTATTGGTGCATGGTAAGGTTAGTTGGACGCCATAAATGAGGTATATTCTATTTGGTCCTTTTAAGATGATGCATGCCTCTGCACATGCTAATCCACAGGCTCTATCTGTGTGAATCTTCCATCGGGGTGAATAGATACTTGATGTGCTAAGTATCTCGAGCATGGTCATTTTTGCCACAAAATCGACTAAAGCTTGTGGTTTTAAAGTTGAGTAAGGTGCATATTGTATGTCGAACTTTCCCAGTTTGATGGACCACTCAACCTTCCTGCCTGAAGTTTCTGCTTGATCAAGCACTTTTTAAGAGGGAAATTTATTTTGACCACTATGGTGTGTGCTTAAAAGTAGTGCCTTAACCGCATGGATGCGATGAGCATAGGAAATTCTAGCTTCTCAATCCTAGGATTCTTGAGTTCTGCACCTCATAACACTTTGTTAACATACTATATTGGAAATCGCTCTCCCGCTGCTTCTCTGACTAGTACCAAGGCCACAATAGTCTCTATGATTTATAGGTAAGAATATAGCGATTCGCCGTCCTGTGGTCTGTTAAGGAGCGGAGAAGAGCTTAAGAATTTTTTCAACTCTTTCAGGGATTTTTGACATTCTTCGGACCATTGGAATTGTTTCATATTTTTCAAGGTTTGGTAGAATGACATGCATCTCTTGGTTGAGCATGATATGAATCTGCCCAGCATTGTTACTCTCCCATTTAGCTATTGTCTTCATTTAATATTTCTTGGTGGTGTCATGGCTTTGATCACTGCTATTTTTTCTAGATTAGGCCTGATTCCTCTCTGGGATATCATGAATGACATTACTTCATAATAATATACTCTTTAATGAGTGATGAAGGTAATTTTTTCCTTATCCAGCTGGTTCATTTTTATCTGGTGGTAGCCTGCTGAGGCGTCCATGAAAATGTATCTTGCATATCCAAATTATCTCTGTTTAGGAGAGGATATGGATCTTTTTCGCATTCTTTTTTAACTCTGTAAAGGCTCCACTCGCCATTCGGCTTTAGGATAAGGATTACATTTGCTAGCCACTTAGGATAATGGACTTCTTTGATGAAACTTGCATTAATGAAATTTTCAATTTCTACAGTAATTATCTTTCTTCTAACAGTCACGTGATTCCTCCTTTTTTGCTTCACAGGTATTTGGTGCTTGGGTTGATGTTGAGTTTGTGATTTACTGCGTCTAGATAAATTCTTTTGATGTCTGATGTTTCCTAGGCAAAGTTCTACTTGTTTCTCCTCATTACATCTTCTATATAGGGGAGCACCTGGTTTGGGAGGTCCACTCCCACTTTCAAGGTCTTACTCTCCTCAATTATGACATCTAACAACTCACTTTCAAGCTTAGGGTTTAGCTCTTATTGGTCTCTTTGAATGTTGAATGGCACAACCATTTGTGGCTCACCTAAGTTCATGGTCGACTCCTCAAGCTTGGCATCTAGGGCCATGTGGAGGGGGAGGGTGAGTTGTGCCCATTTGAGTGCGACCATGTACGCTTTCCTAATGACCTTTAGATTGCCTCTAACTATGATAATATCACCCTAGTTAGAGTAAAACTTCATTATATGATATTTAATTAATGTGCAAGCGCCTAAGGTGTAGAGCAGTGGACGACTGAGGATGGCATTGTATGGGAATGCAACATCTACAACTATGAACTTAGTCTTTTTAGCTCGGGTATACTCACCATCTCAATGCCCTATAACTATCTCCATGCTCCCTTCTACTAACACTTGCTTTCCTACAAGCCCACCAAGGGTGTTCGCACTAGCTTCAGCTTGGTGATGTCGAGCTTTAAGGCTTTAAAGACTTCTAAGGTTATCAAGTTCATTGAGCTACCTTCATTTATAAGGATTCTTCTAGCCTTATAGTTCTCCATTACACCCTCCACCACTAAGGCATCAGAATGTGGAAAGTGAACCTGCTCTACATCTTCTTTTGAGATAGTAATGGGCTTACATAGAGATTCTGCTAATTTCGACTCAAATTGATTAAATTTCTCGAGCATACCTCTTTCTTGCTGGAGTGCAATCTCCTCCCATAGCACCGCTAAAAATAATGTTAATTGTACTAATGGCTTCAGATCCTACCAATTGTTTCCTGCCCTCTTGGTTGAATCAACCACTGCCTCGGCTGAATGCTATTGGCCTCCCTCCCTCCTAGTGAACTTTTTAGAATTCTTTATTGGATTACGCTATCTATCTCTTTTTTAACTACCAACAATGCTTGGTGTCATGGCCAATGTCTTTATGGAATTCACAGTATTTGTTTTTATCTCTCTATCTTGTCAATTCTTCTCTTAGCTTCCTAGGGTAGTTGAAATGGATCTCCTCTTGATTGTCCTTCAACCATCGCAAGATGTTTATTCAATTTTTGGACGGGGGTGAAGTGGATTTCTCTTGTTGTTGGGGCGCTAACACATGAGTAAGGCGATTGTGCTAAGGTCGGCTTCTACTCGGTCTTCTTACTCGTGTGGTAGAGAATCCCCAATGTTTATCTGATCTTCTCTTGGACTCACCTCTTTGTTCTAGGCCTGTTGGGCTTTCCAAGCCTCGTCTAATTGAGCAAAGATATTTTCTTGGGACATTAATTCTACAAAAGAATAAGGCCTATCAATGTTTAGCAAATCACAAAACTTATAATACTTACAATTTTTTGTCATTACACTGATAGCCACTTCAGTGTTAAGGTCTTCAATTTGCATGGCAAGCTTCTAGAATTTTGCGATGCAATCTCAGAGGGATTTGTCACTTGCCCTTTTTAAGTCGATTAGGTCCAATGATATCTTCTTTCTTAATATGCATGTGATGAGTCGAGCTTTGAATGACACTGCCAGTTAAGCAAAGTTGCCTATAGATCCAGTCTTGAGCATTTGGAACCATTCTTGTGTTAGCTCTTCAGTGTTATGGGGAACGCTTGGCACAATAGTGCATCTATAATGTTGTTTGGATATGCATCACGGTGTGAAAATTTGCCAAATGACTTCAGGGGTCAATGGTCTTATCATACATCTTGAAAATAGGCATCTTAAACTTATATGGGAAGTGCACTGACATGACTTTGGGGGTTAAAGGCGAATCATTCTTCAATCCAAAGTTGATGTTGTCTTCTGCCTCTAAGAAGTCTTTCAAGATATGTAGATTTTTTGCTTGAAATTCCTCTTCATCATTTTGGCATGTATTGCCAAGCAGTGGAGTGGAATGTACATGAGTTTGTGTTTTACTTTGGGTGTTTGTGTGCTAGGATGAGTCTTCATCTCCCATCTTTTCTCCTATGGTCTTATTAGTTGTGTCACCTTCATTAGTCTAGATGTTGACTCAATAGCCGCCCTTGGGGCGATTTGCGACACTAACATGGCCAATATTCTCTGCAGAACAGTTGTAAAGTCATTATAGGCTTGAGTGAGCATAACGGTTGCTTGCGGGTCCAGTATCGACATATTTGGAGGCGTGGGCATTAATTTGTTAATCGATTTGCCTGCTTTATTGGCCTCTCCAGCTCTTGCAATTGTTGCTTTTTCCATTGTCTCATGGGGGTGTTAGAATGCTTAAACGGGGTGAGCTAGGCGAGCAAATACTCTGAAGGTACCATAACTTTTTTTGATCCATGCTTACCACACAAATTTGATAGTTTTAGAAATGTGATGATCTCTGAATGATAATAATATTTTAATTGTATTTGATAATTTGAATTGACATTAACCTCTTTTTGGAGTTGGATTTATCTTTTTATACCAGTTATTGGTGCTAGGTTAGTTGCAAGAAATGGCGGAGTGATATTCGGGCCCTATCTCCTTATATCAAGCCATATCTTTCTTCTATTATGTTGATTTGTTATGGGGCCCTAACATCTCGCTAAAAGTGGTGCTTATCAAGTAGCAATTTGGAAAAAAATGAGAGTTATTAATACTTTATTATAATTTTTTGTTGACACTAATAGTCGGTAACGTTAATTTCAAGCACTACAAATAGTGGCCATTTGTTTTTTTATTAAGACACCCAATTTTTAAAGTGGGTAGTAAGGATTTTTCCTTAACTCTTCCTAAAAAGATCACAAAGACCATGACGTCAAGAAGGCCACGACAACGACGCACTATATTATATATCTATCTGTTTATAAGAAGAGAAAGGTGGATTGTGAATGTCACTCACAATATCAAAGGTACCCGAACATAACGGGAAGGATGGAGAAAGAATAAATATAAAAAAGTGATATGCATGCACATAGGTGATCTAGTTGAGGGGCTATCACGATTTTAGAATAGTCGATTTCGATTCTAATGTGAATGGTTTCAATATTAAATATGTTGAAATCAAAATTGAATTGAAAATGCATAGTTTCGAATCCAATTCAAAACCAATTGATTACTGTTTCGATTTTAATTTTTTAGTGGTTCCAAAATTGATGATTTTGAAAAATTCTCTGATTGATTTTTAGGCGGTACACATGATTTTAAAATAAAAAATAGTGAATATTTTTGTTCAAAATTTAAAATTTTAAATATTTATGAATAAATTTTAAAAACAACTTTAAGCAAATAATTGAAAAAGGCTTGAAAATTAAGTGATCTATGTATCCTCATGGGGTTTAGATGAATCAAAGCCTATGTAGTTCCAACTTATCCCATACAAGTTTCACTCTAACACCCAAGGTGACTCCTACATTAGTTAAGCACAATGTGTAAGTGAAGTACATAAAGAAGGGTAAGCCTTAGACTAGTAAAAGGCCTTTTAGGGTATTGAGTTGGTTCTAGCCCAAGAACAAAATAGTGCAGGCCTGATTCGGTTTGCCCAAAGCAGATATCTTGCTAGGCCTAGGCTGCCACAGACTTAGTATCAGAGCCAAGCCTTGTCCCTGTGATGGTGGTGGGGCAAACCTTAACGAGGGCTGAGTCCGTTAGGGGATGAATATTACACCTAAGGCAAATCTCACATTGGTTAAACAGATGGTGTAAGTAAGCCTTAGACTAGTAAGAGGCCTTTTGGGCTATTGAGTTGGTTCTAGCCTAAGAATAAAATCGTGCGGATCCGAGTGGATTCGGCATAAAATGAACAATATCTTGCTAGGCCTGGACTTCCACATTCAGCCTTTTGCCTCACTTAGTCATTATTTGTACTAGTGGATGATCCTATTGAGGACCCAAAAAACAGATCATATTAAAGTTCTGATTCTTTTTCTTTTTTTATATAAAATTCATTTTACAATGTTTTTTGACACTCGTTTAGCAAAAGGATTTAAAACATTACAATCTTGATTAAAACTCACTTTTTTACTAAAACAAAGAGATAAACGTTTCACAAAAATCATTTTAGCTAATGCTTCTTCTTTTCTTTTTAGAATATTGAAATAAGGAATAATTAGAAGATGTGTGTCTAGAAATTTGTGTTTGAGATGATCAATTTTTATTTTTATTGGATATTTTACCTCCAAATACTTCTAAAACGATCCATAGCCACATGCATATTTATATTTATAAGATGCTCTACAATAATCACAAATTCCATCATAAAATGTGTTGCTTTTAAATTTCTTCGTAAAATGAGTTGTGAATATGTTGAAACTTTGTCTTGGTCATCGAACAAATTATGTACTTTGATCATGCTCTTGTTGTGGGTTGTCTTCATCATTAAATTCAGATTCTTGAGTTGGAACTTCTATATTTTCATTTAGATATCCCCAAAATTGAATTAGTCAGGAGTGAAGTCAAACATGTCGTTAATATGAATAAATGGGGATAATTATACCATCAATGTCTGAACTTTAACTTTTTTCTATTTTAGTGTCTCAACAAAAAACGACACTGATTGGCTATCTAAACTTATAAAATATTATAATTTGGCATCTCCAATTGACGTGGATCACCAAAAAAATTAGAATGTATGAGTGGGACCCAATTTTAATTGCGTGGTAGCTTACTTGGTCTGAAGTTGTTGAAGTAGCTACCAAGTAAACAATGGTTGACATGGAAAGGACTTAAAATCCCCGTTTTAAGCTCAATAATAAAGAGATTTCATGTTGGAGTTTTTTTAATTGTAATTTTTTTATCAATTTAGTAAATATTTTAATTGCATTGAACCTCGTTGTGAATTAAAAATATTTTGTTTAAAAAAAAAGGAGCTATCACCTAAGTAGAATAATAAAAAAGTTAAATGTTTGTTGCACATGAGTGACATATAAATCCAATGCTAATTTTATCTTAATTCAGAAAATTATTGTAACGCCCCAAAATTTCAGATCTTAAAATAATATTATTTAAACGGGTCATGAATGGTATCACTCGAGGGGAAATAATATTTTATTTGGACCCGATAATAATATTGAACATAATTAATATTTGTGGAGTTAATTAGATTTTATGTGATTGGTGTTAATTAATTAAAGTTAAGATGTAAATTTTTCATGACAGAGTAAGTAATAAATTATTGGTGAATAGTGATTTACCAGTCTATGAATAGTATTATCGCTCTGGAACTTGGTATTATTTTGATCTGGAAAAATTACTACATGTGTCTAATATTGTAATTAATATTTTTGGAGCATGTTTGCACGATTTAGGTGAATAGAGAATATTTCATGAATATTTTTAGAGAATTGCGTCAGCTAATGAATATTATTTTTATTGTGGTATATTAAGGAATAAATGGTAAATTATTTTTGAGAAGTTAATTTAATTAATCTGTGGAGTTAAATAATATTTAAAAATGAATTATTTGAGGAATATTTAGAGCCATTGGATGAGATTACCTAAGACTTGATCTTAGCCATTGATTTAGCATGAAAAGAGAAAGCAAAGTTTGACTTTGCTACTTAAGTAATCTACACATTCTCTTTCTTCTTCCTCCCCATTCTCCACGCCATTTCTTCTCCTCTTCTTCTTCCTCCATTTCTTTCATTTTTCTACCACAAATCTCTATTAAACCACCTAATTAAATCATAGAAAAGTAATTAACTTTTAAGGAACAAGTAGTTGAAGCTAAAATTTGGAGTTCCTAAGCTTTGGATTTGAAGTTGCCATTGAAGGAGGTGAGTTATAATTTTTGGATTTTATGATTTAATTAGTAAAATTCAAGGATTAGGCATGCAATGGATGCATTAAATCATGCTCTTTTCATTTCTTATGTTTAATTTTGATTTTAATGGGATTTTCTCCTACTTCGAAGAAATTGGTGAAACCTCCACCAAAGGCAAAGAGAAGGCTAAGGATTAGAGTGTTCTAAGCTTCTTTAAGCTTAATTAAGAGGTTAGTGCAATAATATTCTCATTCCCTTTTCATAGAAGTTGTATCTCTATTTCTCAGCTTTCCAAAACATCCTCTTATGTTCAATTCCAATTCTTGTAGCTCAACTTATGATCTAAATACCAAAACTGGTTCTGTTATGGTGTTTCACATGTAAATCCGAATTGATTGTCCCTTTTTGCCACTAAAACAGTAAGATAATGTCTTGTATTCTTCATAAAAGTTGTATTTATACTTCTTATCTTTCTAAATCATCCTCTTGTGTCTAATTTGAATACCTATAGCTCAACTTATGATTTTTATACCAAAACTGGTTGTGATGAATCGTGTTTGGATTGTTGGTCTGTGTTCTTGGGTTTCTTACACCCTCTTCGAAAATGATCTGGACTATGGTCCCTTTATGACATTTGTATCATTTTATCTTAGCTTTCTAATGAATTAAGTTTCGCTCAATTTGAGGTCCTATTACTTCAGTTATACCGTGAGAACACAGCAAAGGTCAGGTTTATGGAATTAATTTGGAAAGAAACTATTTCCCCCTTCATTCTCCATGGTTGGCCGAACCTTTGCTTGGTGAAGGATATCATGCTATTTGTGATTTCTATGCTTGATTTAAACTTTAATAAGGTTGTTATTAAGTAATTTGTTGGAGGGTTAAGATTTCTCTTTTGAATTTTGATGTTTAAACATTTTAATAAGACTTAAAGAAGGCATTTAAAGTATTAAAAGAGTTTTATGGTTACTTATTTGAGAAATGAATTTAATGATTTTAAAGAGTGATTTTAAGTTGATAATTAGTACTTTTAATGGAGGCATTATGAAAGAAAGGTTTTTGCTTGAAACATGAATTGATTTTGGTTGGATTTTACAAGTTGTAAGTTAAGTGATTTTGAAATAATAAGTGCTAATTTTAAAATGTTATTGGATAAGGATTGGTGAATGAGAAATGAGAATATTTGTGGGATAATGCATTTATTTTGGGCTCTACTATACATGATTGAAATGTGGTATGATGAGATGTATTGCGATGTGTGAGCATGCTCAGGTTATCAACCCATTTTATTGGTGGAGCTATAATCATATGCTAGGGTTATCAACCCTTATAAATAGGCAGACGCGCTTATTATTGTGCTGCTTGCACTGGCCATGGTGGCCTCAGGCCATGATTGTGTGATTGGTGGGTGGCGCTTCCACAAGCCATGATTATGTGATGGGGGTGGCATTTTCACAGGCCACGATCGATTCTGCTTACATTCTTTCTGTTTAGTACGAGCCTTAACTAAGAATGGAATTTTATTATATTATAAAGAATGCGGACTCAGGTTTTTTTTTAACTTTTTTTATATATGGTTTTTAAAGTGCTCAAATTTAATTAATGTGATTTCAGTATTTAATTTATATATTTTGAGTAATTTAAAGCATTTGCGAGACTTGCTATTTGCTGTGCTTGTTATCTTAAATTGTTGATTATTTAGCACTACTAAGTCTTCCACTCAGCGCGTTGATTTTTATCACGAGCAGGTTAGGAGCGGAGGATGCTATTCAGGACCAGAAGTGAGCATTAGGGTAGATATACCATTTTGGGTAGGATCTTTCTTGTATGGTGATTTTGGCATGTATATAAATATTATACATTGTGAAGGTTGTATACATTAAGTTAATTACTAGTTAAGAGTTGTGATTAATTGAGTAATGACTTTTATTATATTTTGGTGTATGAATATCAATAATTATTCTTGAAATAAGCGGGTTTATAATATTGATGATGGTATCTAAATGTAGTGGATGGATATTTAGAAGTGCTTGTTAATGATTTGAGTTGAATTGAAGTATGGGGTTTGAAAACAATTATATTAGAAGTGTGTGTATATTTTTCTTTGTGTGGCAAGTCAATTTTTAGGGGAAACTCTTGTAAAATTTTTTGTAGGGATTGCCCTAAGCTTTGATTTATTTTAAAAAGAAAAATGTTATTAAAAAAAAATTAATTACTTGCTTCCTTATGAATAATTAACCACTTCTAATATGTGACTTAGAGCTAGTAAGTGACATAGGTCGGTGCTCCGGCACCGAATGTGGCATCCGCCTTTGGATCCTCCGGGATTAGGCGGTGGGTGTTACAATTATTTAGTTAATGCAAGACAATTGCAAAGAGAGAAGTGTTGGTTTGATCATGCTTTGGTTCCTTATGTTGTGATTTGTTCCATAGACAATAAATCAAAAGAAAATATCAAAAAAGGGAAAAAAAATGCATAAAGAACAATAAATTAAATACCAAATAATTTATTATGCCTTTAAAATGGAAGAAAGCTTAATTTGAAAAATGAAAGAACATTCATACTACCAGTTCTATTCTTAATTTTTTAGGCATTGAAGCTCAAAAGCTGTCGGCCTAGTTTAAACCTCTTGTAGTATTTTATTCATTTACTACTCATCGTTTATTTTAAAGTCCTTAACCATCATTTAACCGGTCGGATCTGGGCTCAAACCGATTGCACTCATACCAACGGCAAGTTCCACTGCGCTACTTGTGATTGCAACTACAAACTAGAATGCAATAGCCCTGGTGTGCCACTCCAGCAACTTTCATTGAGTTCAGTCTCCACCATGGCCATAACGACTTTGCCTCTTACAGTGTCTTTCTCGTCATTGGGTTTAAACTTTTGATGACCATAACTCCACGTGAAGGCAAAAGTATTTGTCCAGTTGTTGATTGTCAAGCAAAATTACTGACAACATGCCCTCAAAAACTTTAGATGAGGTATTTGGTAGGTCATGGTTTGGTGGTGGCCTGTAAAAGTGGGAGAAGAAATGTGTCGGGAGCAATAAATTGAGGTTAAAATGGGGATTTTAAGTCCTCTCTACATCAACAATTATTTACTTGGTAGCTACTTTAGTAACTTTATACCAAGTAAGTTGCCACACAATTAAAATTGGGTCCCATTCGTGCATTTTCATTTTCTCAGTGATCCACGTCAATTTCGGACACCCAATTGCAACATTTTTCAAGTTTAAACACTCCATCATTATCATTTGCCGTTAAGACACTAAAATAGAAAAATCATTGAAGTTCAGATATCAATGGTATACTTATCCTTTGCATAGATGAGATTGGATATTGGATTTTGCGTTTCTTCCAACCTTTCCCTTAGCCATTATGGAACTTAAGTTTCCTCTACTTACCATTATAAAAAAGTAATAATATGTAACTTGAAAATGTTGAGCATAAAAAGATTGAAGAGAATAGTTAGAGATAGAAGATATTATTTAATAATAATTTGGACAATTTCAAGGAGAATAATTAGAGATCAGAGAAATTATTTGCAATAATTTGGACAATAATTATGAATTAGAGAGCTTAAAAAGACTGGAGGGTGGAAAGAAATAATTTAGTGCGAGGATGATTGAAAATAATGGTCCAAAAATCTAACTTTCACAAATACCCTTAAAGTTTAAGGTATCACAAATTTTTCTTTTTCCATAAAATAAATGGGTGAATATGCATTTTACCAAAAAGAAAAGAACTCCTAATTTTGTTTCCATCAACCTTCAAAATAGTTTTATTTATCTACAATCTATCTATCTAACTATATATATATATATCACCCACCAATTCATATGAATGTGAAGGGCTATAATAGTATCACCAAAAACCCCCTCCTAAATTTATAAGATTGATTGAGAAAGATATTATTAAGGATTTTAATTTTATTAGTTGAAAAATTAATGGTAATTTAATTTTGATTTGTTATATTAATTTCATATTTATATCTAAATTTTATTGGACGAATTAAGAAAATATATAAATTAAGGAATTACATTATATACTATATAAGGTATATATTAAATACAGTAAAAATATAATATCTTTAAAGAATTTAATTTGATTGATTTTACAAATAATGGTAATTTAATTTTGATTTACCACTAGAGGAATTATCTGCTTTTGGATCATGAAATTCCATCATATACTGGATCAGTAAAACTCACACGTTTTTGTCTTGCATTTGGATTAAACAATTTCATCCCGTACTGGATTGATAAGACCCACAAGATTTTGTCGCATTGATGAATTGAGGAACTTTCGAAGAGGTCATCCATCAAAATCATTCCATCAAAATCATTCCTTAAGCGAGCACCTTTAACCTTAAAGTTCTTTTAACTTTCCAAATCATTCCATCAAAAGATGTCTCTAATGATTAGTTTTCTCCTTTTCAATATATGATCTGATTTATTTTCTATGTCTTGCATTCTACTACCCTATCTAGCTTGTCATCGTAGAAGTTAGATAGGAGTTTTTGCTCTATCCGCCCTTTTAAGATCGCTTTATCAGATTAGGATGTCACATGATTTTTTGTATTAATTTCATATTTAAATCTAAATTTTATTGGATGACTTAAAAAAATACATAAATTAAGAAATTACATTATATACTATATAATGTATATATTAAAATGATGAAAATATAATGTCATTAAATATTTTAATTTTAACGGTTGATCAAATAAAAGTAATTTTAATTTATTGATGGTACCAATTTTCTATATTTTATTGGATAAAATAATAAATTATGTTATATATTAAATAATATTATACTATATCTTTAAGGTGAGAATATTATTTCTTTAAAGATTTTAATTTTATTGATAAAAAAATTAAATTTTAATTAAAAAATTATATTATGTTTATTAAATATGGTAAAAAAATAAAATTTTTAAAAATTTTAATTTTATTGGTTAAAAAATAAAGATAATTTGATTTTCATTGGTTATGTTATATTGTATAAGATACAAATTAAACATGGTAAGAATATAATATATTATATTTAAATTTTCTAAATTTTTTAGTCTTTCATTATTTCATTTTGTTTTGATATCTTTGCCAATTTTTTTCCAATTATGATCTTTTGTAGCAATAATATTTTAACTACAACTAACCATAAAATTGCAAATGAAAGATTATATTGATGATTTTAAAATCATCATGTGATACCCGTACAATTTAAAAAATAACTCTTAAAACAAATCATTAATCTCCTCAATTAATATTGCAAAGATCAAGTTTTAATTTTCGAAATAAATATATTAATTAATAATTTAATAGGATAAGTTTATGTTAATTATAAATATCCTAAGCATGGCGTAATTTTTTTTAATCACATATTTTGTTTTACATTATATGTTCTTTAAGGATGAAAATATAATTAGTGCATTAAAGAGAAATTTTTAAAATGTAATGTTTATATGTAGATATGCAGCCACATCATTATTCGCACATTCTATTCCATATGACATATCAGCCACATTATTCGCACATTCTATTTCATATGACATATCAGCCACAATCCACATTAGTATTAAAGATACTCTAAGTCTCCTATATACAAAAGGATCCTCAAGACCACAATTTAAATGGTCATCCTTTTATTATCATACTTGATCAATTAGCAATTGCGGCATTATTCTCACAATCGTCAAGTTTTACATCCTCCTTTTTCTTTCGTTTTCAAGCCCGTAATTCAATATGCAATAAATCATTATAAAGCAATAAATGTCTATATTGTCTAAGAGACCTTCTAGAAATAGAAAATATAATAGACAATATCTATTTATTTTTTTGACACATTAGTTTGATATACCAAATAGACATTAGCATTGAAGATCATTTTTTTAAAAAATATTCCTATTTTTTCTATGTGGCAATTAAATAAAACCAATCACAATAACATTAGAGATGCTCTTAGTAGCTTGACATACCAAATAGACATTAACATTGAAGAATATTTTTTTAAAATCTTTTCATTTTTTTATGTGAATTAAATAAAAGCAATCCACATTAACATTGGAGATGCTCCTAATAACTATTTTAAATGGTCACCATAATCATGAGAATCATGCGGATTAAAATCTCAACATCTCCTAGCCAGTATACAATAGATAATAGAATGATAGCATCATGGTTCTTCTCTTTATTATATATGAATCCTTAAAATATTTAATATTCTATTAAATCTCAATATGACTATGGGTTGATTATAATATTTGCAATGATATGATCAATAATTGATAACTTCTATATCTACAATAATCTCGACATATGGTTAATAATAGATAAACGTCCTATAACATCTACAATATCAACAAATATAAAACAAATTAGATTATAATGAACAATATATTAGAGATAAGACGAATAAATGGAAAATATTTATGTTTAAGGACAAACTTGATAAAACTCTATTATTATTCACTGATAAATTAATCAATTACATAATGAGATTTAAATCTTATTGATTGCAAATAAAAAAGAAAAAAATGCATAGGCAGAAAGACAATATTTTGAACTATATGTAGTTATGAAAACCTAAGTTCTACACTTACAATATCCAAATCATACTCGAAAAATTCGTTAAACCAAACAAACGAGGAATGGTGCAAAAACAAATTGGTAACTTGCATTAATTCAGTCATAACCTCTTCATAGTGCGAATCTCGAGAAAAGATCAGTGTCATTGGAAATTAGATTGAGAGATCTTTCCAACGTATATGATAGGCCAAAATCCGAGTTGAAATGAGCATCAAACCGCGTGAATCAAAGCGAGGCAAAGTTGGAAGCTAGAAATTGGACCAAAGGTCAACCTAGCCTCCTAGGCTGGAGGTGAGCCATTAGTCATTGACGACTGGCCGCCTTTGACCACTAGGGATTGGGTGGTCAGACTCCATTTTGCATATTACTCCCATATTGCCTCAATATAAACTTGACCCTTTACCTCCTTGCCCATGTAAACTCCCTCCAAAACCTTTTTTACACTCAATTTTAGTCCTTGACTTTGAGAATTATGTGTAACCTCATTACAAGGGTAATTGCTTACAAAAAGTGAATAAAAATGAGATTTTAATCTCCATGGTAGACAGATAAAAACCTCATCTCGAGTTCTCCTAAGAACCCTCTGATTCTATCTCTTTCACATGAATGCTTTCAAAAATAAGGCCCCTAGGCTTAAGAATGTCGTGAATATGACTTGTATGATAGAAATGCATAAAGTTGAAAATTGCTTGTTACCTTATATGATGTTGAGAATTGCTTGTTGTGTTGCACGATTTGCATGGTGCTTCATCTACTTCTATTTTTTTTTTCAAAGTTTTAGCCTGGATATGACTTGTATGATTGAAATACATGATATCGTGAATTTCTTATTACCTCGCACAAGGTTGAGAATTGCTTGTTGCCTTGCACAATTTGCATGCTGCTTCATCTACTTCTCTTTCTTTTTTTTTTTCCTTCAAACTTTTGGCTGTTGAAACCAAATGAGCTATTTTCAATCAAAGGTGTCTAAAACCTCTTATTTTAAACTTTTGGTAATTAAAGCCAAATACTTTTTCAAGCATGGAGAGTAAAGCCAAAATACCTTTTCTCTCATTTTGATGAATAAAATCAAAAGCACTTCTATTTTTCAAAATTAACAACTAAAGCCACTTTTTTTCAATCAAATGACGACTGAAGCCACTTTTTAAATCAAAAGGAGACTAAGGTTCATTGATTATATTTACTTGCCCATTAAACCATAAGAGTCTTAGAGAAAGAAACCTATAAGAAAACTAACAATGTTGACAAAATGTGGCCCCTCTAATATCTGGTATTCATTGTGATCCACTACACAATATTGAACAACTTGCATGTAACAAAAGTCAACGCCCTAAGCATAAAGCTTAGTAACACTTGTTTTCTCATTTATAAGGAAATGCACATAAACACATACAATAGTCATGCATAATCAAATTACGACACAAATGTGGGCTCTCGCTTAAGAAAATGGTTCTGTACTGTGTTAAAGATTCAAGCGAAGACGGAATGGGTTAAGGCCCACTCAGAGAATAAGAGTTGCCACCAGATGAAACCTGAGACAATTACCATATAGTGATTAGATTGCTCGCAGAGAGCTGACCTGCTTATCCCGAGTCTAAATAAAGAAGTGAGGTGTGGGCTTCGAAGGTGTTAGGCACCCAAGCCTACGAGGCCATGGTGTCGGCCTCTACTTTATTGGTTTATCTAAGTAAGGGTTGATTTCAATTTTTAAGCCTCATTACTATAAAAAATTCCTTTGGAAAATATTTTAATTTTGAAAATCAAAAGACTATTTTTGACATTGATATGATATAATCACAAACATAAAAAATTAATTAAACATCTGTAGCGCTCCAATTTTTCCTTGATAATATGACTTAGTGATGATAACCTTTTTCTTCATAAGATAAGTTCTAAATATTTGATGAATTTGATTCTCGAGCCAACGATCTGAGTTTAAGAAAACTGAATTGTTTGGCCATTTTTATGTTTTTGGATTTTCAAGGGTCGCATCGAAACAGGGCTGAGGAAGTGCCTCTGGTTCACCTAGAATGTGTTCCAATACACTATCTTATTTTGCATGCCACGTGGATCATTGTTATAAAAATGGCCTGACTCGATTTTGGAGTCGTTAGTGGACCATGCCACATCGTCCCAAAATTAGGGCCAATTAATCATGTTTTTGCCTATAAATAGGCCTAAGGTTAATGGTTTAAAGGGTGGATTCTTGATTACTTGGAGAAAATCATGAAAAATTTTTTTTCTCACTTTCTCTTGATTTAATCTATAACAAGTGTTATAGTTTGGATAAAGAGATTATTAATTTTTCTCAAAATCTTCATTGAGATCTTGTAATCAATTATCAACTAACACACACTTGGTTTCTAAATCTCGGATTATTATTCAAGAATCAAAGCTCTTTGGTATTCTTGAGCAACTTTCAGTAATCTCTTGGGATTTCATCAAAATAAGGCATAATTGTAGACACCTAAATTTTGTTTAAGTTAATTTAATTATTAGCTTAATTATTTAATTAGTCAATTAAATTATTGATTAGTTAAATTAAATAATTTATTTTAATAGCCAATCAAAATATTAAATGGTTATTAAAATAGAATTATTAGATAAATATTATTTACTGCATAAATAAATAATATAGTAAAGTCCAATAAAAATTAGCCAAGTGGACCACTTAAATTAAATCTTGGCTAATAGAAGATTTGAAAGGATAATCTTCAAGATCAAGATCAAGTCTCTTGACCCTTGAATTATGCTCACAACAAAGAGAAGAATCAGAGGATAATTTTCACTATAATAGAAGATTTGACACTAGAGATTGTATTCACTTCTTTATAAATACAATCTATATTTTTGTACTTTTGTTTCTTAATTTTCAAGAATAAGTTTTATGTGTACAGATTTCTGGCACGCCCAGTAGGACAGTCTTTTCCTCTCATCTCTTCACTTTGCAATTCTCGAGGTTTCGATAAATTAGCCAAAAGATTCAATGGCACTAAGAGAGATCACTGCCACCTCGAAGGTTTGCACAAACTAGCGCTTTAAATTTTCTCACTATCGGATCTACTATTGACTCGAGTCCTGATGCAAATATCAAGATGAAGTTTATCATTGAAATTTATGCAAAGACGACTTCTCTTCCTCAATAAGCTGTTGTTGCTTCGTCAATTTAGGTGGAGTCTGCTGAGAAAGGTGCTTCCCAAAAGCGGTTGACTACTTCAACAACAAACTCTTCTGATGTCATGTTTGTTATGATGATTAGAACTACATCAGCAGAAGAACTAGATGCTCAAAAGTTGCAACTAGAAGCTCTTAATCATGCTCTTTAGGAGAAAGATAGCCAAATTGCTTATCTTATGAAAAAGTTGGATAGCATGAGTGCAAAAATTCAGATGTTTGAAAATGATGAATCAGCATCAAAGGGGTTTATACCACTAAAAGAGACGCCATCAAGGGAGGACTTTGAAAAAGGTGTCAAACTTGCTGCTGATGGCTCGATCTCAACTATTCAACTGAAGGAGCTTATTAAAGAAGCTCTAAAAGATCAGTTGGAGACTATGATGCAGCCTTGTTACACCTACTCAAAGCCGTACACTTTGAGGATCGATATGATGAGGATGCCATCAAATTACCAACCCCCCAAGTTTCAACAATTTGATGGAAAGGGAAATCCAAGACAACACGTAGCCTACTTTATGGAAACTTGAAACAATGCTGGCACGGATGACGATCTACTTGTCAAACAATTCATTTGGTCCTTGAAAGGAAATTCCTTTGATTGGTACACAGATCTCAAGCTCGGTTCCATTGAGAGCTATGAACAACTGGAGTGGGAATTCCTCAAACACTTCTACAGCACCAAACGTGTAGTTAGTATGATTGAACTCACAACTACTTGTCAGTGGAAGGAGGAATCTATTATTGACTATGTTGAAAGATGGAGACGTCTCAGTCTGAATTGCAAAGATCGACTGTTAGAATCTTCAACAATTGATATATGCATCAAGGGCATGCATTGAGGCTTGCACTACATCTTGCAAGGGATCAAGCCTCATACTTTTGAAGAGTTAGCTAGCCAAGCTCATGACATGGAGCTTAGTATTTTCAGTCATTGGAATCTAAATTTATCAGTTCGAGAACTAAGAAAGGGGAAAGATAAGGCAGAAGTGCAAAAATTTGCTGAAACACTCGTTATGTCAGAAAGTCACTAGTCTATGGCTGTAACAACAAAGCCAATCAAGTTGCAGCCTAAGATAAAAAAAAGCAACATGCGAAGGCCACTCCTTTTCAGTCTATAGAAAGAAAAAGGCTACATTGAAGGAGAGGCAGGAAAAGAGCTACCCCTTTTTTTATTATGATGTTTCAGACATGGTTGATGAATTGCTTAAAGTTAAACTCTTCCAACTGTCAGAGATGAAGCTCTTGGAGGAAGCAAATCGAGTGGATGACCCAAATTACTATAAGTATCATAGGCTAATTAGCCATTCAGTTGCAAAGTGCTTCGTCTTGAAAGATAAAATCATGAAGCTGTAGAAAAATGGTGTCATCACTTTCGATGAGAAGCAAGTGACTTCCAATTTGATAAAAATAGTTGTTGATGAATCGCCGATTTCAATAAGAAGAGAAATGATAAGGTTTGGCTCTTTGGACCTGGTTCAAGTTGAGGTGTCTATTCCAAATTAAACTTCTTTACCAAATGAATTCATCTTGCTATAAGGAGATGGGAGCACTGCTGGGGGCAATGAGCTTATTGAAAATTAGCTTGAAGATGGAGGATGGATTCTAGTTACTCGCAAAAGAAGTAAAAAGAGAAACCCACTTCCATCCAAGGAGGCTCTAAAGAGGAATTAGGTGTTGAAGAAACTTGTTAAGTCAACACAACTGGCTTCTTTAGAGATTTAATCAAAGTTTCAAAAGCCAAAAAGGATTTTCAAATCACAGGTGGAAGGCTGCATAAAGCAAAAGCCTAGGCAACCAATCACTCGGGCAGAATACATCCCAAAGGAGTTAATGGGTGCTAAACTTTCTTTTCCTTGCTGTCATGTTGAAGGAGAGCTAAAACTAGATAGCAATGAGGAGACTCAGGAAGCAAAGGCCTACTATACTGCTGTGGAAAAGATCACCTTTACTTATGAAGATCGAGTGCCTGGTGATAAGCTCTATAATCATCCTTTGTTTGTTGGAGGTTATATCTGTGAAAGAAAGATAAATCGAATCTTACTTGATCCAGGTTCAACCGTCAACATTATGCCTCTCAAAACCTTTAAGGAACTTGGCATACCTATGAATGTATTGAAGCAAAGTCAATTGATGAGACATGGCTTCAACCAAAATGGGAGAATGGCTGTTGGTAGAATTCAGCTCTAATTGCACATTGATGAGACGGAGTCAAGTGTTCTTCTGCATGTTATTGATGCAAGAATGAATTACAACATACTGTTGGGGCGTCCATGGATTCAGGGGAATAAGGTGTTGCCTTCAACTGACCATCAATGTTTTATATACTCAAAAGATGGAAAATTAGAATAGTCGTAGTTGATTTGAATCCGTTTACTGAAGTCGAATCGTATTTTGCCAATGCAAAATTCTACTCTGAGGAATTTTCGATTGAGGAAATTCAACCAGCTTTTGAGGATGTTGAAGTAAAGGCTCCTACAAAGAAGACCGAAGAAGGGGAATCTTCCTCAACAAAAGAAATCAAGGAGGATGCCTTAGCAAAGACAAGTCAAACAGTTGCCAAAAAAATGAGGCTTCGTTTTGTACATGTCTCCAAACGCAAAGATAATCAATCTTCTTCCTCAAATCCATAAGATATCATACAAGGCTTAAAAGATTTGACTCTACCAGTCACTAATCTTGTTTCCCTTAAAGTTTTGAAGTCACCTTTGAAAGGTTTTACAAGAGCCCAATAGTTGAGCTTGGAGCATTTCTAGCCAAAAGAACAAGTGGTTTTAACCCTAATGCTTATAAACTATTGGCCAAAGCTAGGTATTGTTCTACTGATGTAGCGAAATCGATAAAGGATTTCAAGAATTATGATAGTGAGCACTTATCAATTAGGATTCGCAAAGTATGGAAGGAGAAGAATACTACTGATCAAGGGTCTAAAATTGGCCTAGGGTATCAAGCTCCTGCTCCTTTATGCTTGAAAATCAAAACAGAAATCTCTAATCACATTTCTATTGAAGAACTAGAGAAGACAAAAAGCGAGGTTTCAATACCTTCTATTTTTAGTCGATTAGGAGTTTCTTCAAATCATATTTCGATTTTCGATCAAATTGAAACTCCAAAAGGTGCAACACTGAAAACAGTAAAACCTCCATCCACCAAAGACTTGGGATTTTAATGCCAAGTAAAGGAAAGAAGAACAAAAAGAAGCAGTCTACTATTGCTATAGATTGTAATGACTTACGCAGTAACATGCCCTCTCGAATGAAAGGAAAAACTAAGTGGGTGGTGACCATGGGATCCACATTGAAGGTAAAACCCCATACTGGTGGTGATAATCGGCCATGCCTCTAATCAATCTGAGGAAGAAGAACTTGATATAGTGATGGTTGGCCATATTACTTTTGAAGACATGAATCAAGACCAAGCTCCTGTTGAGGAAAGTGCTGAGGATGCACCTTTTGCTTTGGAAGAGGAAAATAAAGCTACGATTGATAAGTTGAAAGAAGTCAATCTCGTAATGATGGAAGAGCCTCGTCCAATTTTTCCTTAGTGCAAATTTTTCGTATGAGGAGGAAATGGAGTATTTTGAATTACTTCAAGAGTATCGAGACGTCTTTGCATGGTCTTATGAAGAGATGTTAGGATTGGATCCTAAGATAGCAGTCCACAATTTGGCAATCAAACTTGGGGTGAAACTAGCAAAATAAGCTCAAAGGCGATTCTGTCCAGAGTTGATCCCACAAATAGAAGCTAAAGTCAATAAACTCATTGAGGCTGATTTCATAAGGGAAGTCAAGTATCTTACTTGGATCTCAAACATTGTTCTTGTCAAAAAAAAAAAATGGGCAGTTAAGAATTTGATGTAGATTTTCGAGATCTAAACAATGCATGTCCAAAGGATGACTTTCTACTTCCCATCATTGAAATTATGGTGGATGCCACAACTGATTATGAATGAATTTCCTTCATGGATGGCTCGTCTGACTATAATCAAATCCCAATGACTGTTAAGGATGCAGAAGCGATAGCATTTCGAACACCGAAAGGTATATATTGCTACACGGTTATGCTTTGTGGATTGAAAAATGCTGGTGTTACTTATTAGCGAGCAATGTAAATTTTTTTTGATGATATGAGTCCACAAAAATGTTAAGTGCTATGTTGATAACCTAGTTGTAAAGTCAAAGGAAGCAATTAACCACATCTATGATCTTCGACAAGTATTTCAGCATTTATGTAAATTTCAACTAAAGATGAATCCTTTAATATGTGCATTTGGAGTCTCTTTAGGAAAATTGTTAGGGTTCATCGTGTGACATCAAGGTATTGAGATTGATCAGTCCAAAGTTGATGCAATCCTGAAAATGCCAAAAGCTCGCAATGTTCATGAACTCAAAAGCCTATAAGGGAAGTTAGCATACATTCAAAGGTTTCTTTCAAATCTAGATGGTCGATGTCAACCATTCAGTCGACTCATGAAAAAGGGAGTTCCTTTTGAATAGGATGAGGCATGTAGTAAGACATCGGGCTTCTCGCTTCATAAACTTCAACGGTGCGCTTTATCGTCACTCTTTTGATGGAGTCTTCCTATGCTGCCTTGGGGAGGAAGAAGCTATCAAAGCTTTAGAAGAAGCACATTTAGGTGTTTATGGTGCGCATCAATCTGGGCCAAAGTTGCACTTTCAAATTAAAAGGATGGGATACTATTGGCAAATAATGGTAAAGGAATGCATGAATTACACCAAAAGATGTCAAGAGTGTCAATTACATGCAAACTTAATTCATCAACCAGCTCAACCACTTCATCCAATAGTAGCATCATGGCCTTTCGAAGCTTAAAGATTGGATATTATAGGACCACTTCCAAAAAGTTTAAGTGGCCACCTATACATTCTTGCTACTACTGATTACTTCTCAAAATGGGCTGAAGCTGCTCCATACAAAGAAATCAAGAAGGAGACGGTAGTAAACTTTATTAGAATGAACATTATTTATCATTTTGGTGTGCCTCGATACATCATAAATGATAATGGAAGGGAGTTCTACAATGAAGCCATGGACAAGTTGTATGAACAATTCAAATTTAAGCAGTATAATTCATCCATGTACAATGCACCAAAGAACGGGCTTGCAGAGCCATTCAATACAACTTTGGGCAAACTTCTCAAGAAAATAGTCAATCGATTAGAAAAGGATTGGCATGAAAGGTTAGGGGAGACATTATGGGCTTATCGAACTACATATAGAACATCAACTCAAGCAACTCCATATTCGCTTGTTTATGGTGTAGAAGTTGTCCTTCCTCTTGAACAACAAATTCCATCCTTGAGAATTGCTATTCAAGAAGGTTTCTTTAATGAAGATAATGCTCGGCTTCGCTTGCAAGAGTTAGAGTACTGGATGAAAAATGATTTGAAGTGCAACAATGTTTGGAGTGTTATCAAGCTCGAATGTGCAAAGCTTTTAACAAGAAGTTGAGAATCTACTCTTTTCAAGTTGGCGATATGGTTTTGTCAATAAGAATGCCAATAATCATGTCGTGGCATATAGGTAATAAGTTCCTTTTAAACTGGGATGGACCATATGTAGTTCAAGAAGCCTATTCAAATGGAGCATACAAGATAATTGATCAAGATGGAGTGCGGATTGGGCAAATTAATGGCAAGTTTTTGAAAAGATACTACGCCTAGAAGCTCGATAGCGCTCTTGCCCCACACGAGTTAAAACTGTGAGCGGCTAATAAAAAAAAATCTCTTGTAATTGAACTAAGTTATGACTTGATCCTTCTAAAAAAAAGGTAAGTAGGCAGTTTAGTATTACACTAAGTTCAGTCACGTAAAAAAAATCTCTTGTAGTTGAACTACATTATGACTTGATCCTTCAAAAAGAAGGTACGTAGGAAGCTTAATATTTTACTAAGTATAGTCGCAAAAAAATAAAAAATATCTCTTATAGTTGAATTATGTTATGACTTGATCCTTCTAAAAAGAAGGTATGTAGGCAGCTTAGTATTACACTAAGTTCAGTCACATAAAAAAATCTCTTGTAATTAAACTACATTATGACTTGATCATTCCAAAGGAAGGTATGTAGACAACTTAGTATTTTGCTAAATACAGTCACAAAAAGAAAAGATATTCAGGATTGAGCAAAAGGGATAAGCATGATAAGTGATTAATCAAATCAAATTTTATTAATAAGGGATGAATTTGATTACATTAAGGGAAAAAAAAGAATGACTAAGAAAAGTCTAAAAAAAAAAAGAAAAAAAGAGAAAGCTTCTATGGATTCCATTCAAGCTACTCCAACTCATTGCACTTATCAGAAAGTAGCTTTTGCAACTTAAAGAGAGATTGCTCATCTTCTTCACTGCGGATTGGTATAGCTTCAACTTTGGATATTTCCTCACGAACTTGTGAAACCATGGTCTGTTTCTCCAGGACATCACTTTTCATACCTTCTAAGGAGGATTCAAGTACTTTCTTCCTTGAATTCAGCCTTGCCAATTCTTCCTCAATTTTGATAAGTTCATCCTCTACAAATGAAGAATTAGCAATGGCTTCTTTCTCAAGACTTAAAGAATCATCTAGCTGCCCTCTTAACTTCTCTAATTTCTTTAGCTGAAATTTTGATAAAACACTTGAAGAAAAAGATGATTTAGCTGCAAGAAATCTTTTGCAAGTTTAAGGCAGCCTGTGAATTGCTCTCTTAAGACAGTGGTATCAAATCCTTCTCTTTTTTCAATACAACAAAAAATTATATGGGCTTGTTCAGCAAGAGAAGGAACGTGTACTGTACTAGTTTGTCCAATTTTAGCTCTTAATCCCTTCCATGCCATTACTAAAACTTTACGGCAATAGTCAGTCATAAAATCATTACTGCAGAATGCAGACATTTTAGAAGTAGCATGACAACTTGCTTTCTTTGTTTGATGAACATCTCGTTGTTTTCCCCCGTAATGACTAGTGCTAGACTCTTTCAATGGAGGATTCCCATCAAGATCCTTCAAAGTAATTAAGGGAAGGTCAAAAGAGGCTTGCCCAAGTATAAAACTCATTCTATCTAAGGGCAATGCATAAGGTTTATCATCACAAATCACGTCGTTGAAGCCCAACTGCAAAATAAGAAATTTGCAAAATAAAGTTCAAAAGCATGAAGTTAAGAAAAAACAAAGAAAGAAGAAGAAAAAGGTTAAAAAAAGGGAAAGTAAAGCTTATCAGGTCATCAAGATCATAAAATTGTTGTGCTAATGAAGCTTGATTATTTCGCTTTACTTTCTTCTAACAACGATCATAATCATTCTTCTCTTCATTTGAAGGAGATAGATTAAGCATATCTCTTCTAGAATGCTTTTGACTGGAGTGGGAATTCAATGCTTCTTCAGCTATTTTTGGAGTTGTTGCAACTTGAGTGGAAATGCCATTATTTGAAGGATTTGATTCATCACTAGCTTCTATAAAGGAATCTTTCTTTGTGGAAGTGCTAGTTACCTTTTCTTTAGAGGGATTAACAGTTGCTTGTAATTTTATCTTCAACATAATTGGCACTCCTCTCTTATCTTTCTCAATAATAGATTCTTGGGGAGAATTTAAAGGGACACATCCACCCCTTTCAACATTTGAATTCTTCAAACGAGAAGGGTTTGAAGACTTAAACAATTTTGGCATTGCTTTTAAATTTGGCATCTCATCTTGAGGAAAAGCTTTAGAGCATTCCACTTTCCACCAATCCTTATACGTTTCTGTATAGGAGAAATAACCATCAAGTTTTGCTGAAGGAACAGTTAGTTTGGCGCCACTAGCTAGATGAACACAAGATTCCCAAAGTTGTATGACTGTCTCTAAAGGTACTCTTGAAAAGGATATATGCATGTTACCAAGAAGATCTTGGCAATAACCCAACTGTTTATTAAATCTATGAGGGTTGTATGACTCAATAATGTATTGGTTCTTATAGTGCAAAGTCAAGAAGCTAGAACAAAGGTTGATGAAGTGTTCCACTTGATGTGAAGACAACTTACCATTATCCTCCAAAAAGAGATCTTTCTTCATTACACACGAGATGGACCCAAATAACCTTTTCTTTCCATAAAAAGTTTGGTGACTTCAATTTTATTATAATACTTGGTCATTCGTTATCCATTATAGGAAGTTATTTTAGCATCTACATCGAGATCATGCGTAAAGTGCATGCCAATACGGTTAGCGAACCAAGCATAAACATAATGGAAAGGTAATGGAACTTCACAAATCTTCAAAGCTGTAGCAATAGAGATTGCTTGAAGGCCTCTATAAATGCTTGTTAAAACAAGAATAGCTAAAGAAAAGGTTTTGCCAAATGCGATCATACTTGCAACTTTGAAGGTGCTTGAACGAATAAGATTCACTGGATTATTGTGGAAGTATAAACTTGTATAAGCAACAAGAAATCAAAGTAGCCAAGTAAACTTCTTGCTGTAGATCATCTTCCATGTTTAGAATTTCAAAAGGATTTTGTCAATTTGCATCTCGTAGTAATTTATTGCCATTAACACCTGAAGGATTAGAGTTCTTCTTAGGAGGAGAAGTTCTTTTGGTGTAGTCCTTCTCTGGAGGCTTAGGATATCTAACAGGATCGTGGAACCAAAAGTTTACCTAGTTGCGAACATTCAACTCAAAACTGTTGTCAACCCGTTTGACATTTTTCTAGTACACATAGAATAAGTATTTGTAGCTTCGTGGTAAGAAAGGAGTTCTACCTTCATTGGCTCTAGTAAGATCTACAGCTAAAGGGATCATCTCATCATAAAATGAGCCATGGATTGGAAGTCCTCCTGGGAGCTTCAAATCTAAAAGAGAAATCGACTCTTCTCCCGCTGGGAGGAAAAGAGTATTCGATATAGATCCTTAAAACTTTCTCTTTAACCTTCCATTTGGAATTATTATAGGATTTCTTTTTCTAACTAACAATAAATTCCAAGATCACAAAAAAATCAAAGTTATGTTCTAAGGTTCAATAAACAAGCCTACATAACCAATTCACATACAACCTGCATTCATATTTGCAAGCATTCACCAAAAAGAGAGTTGCATATCTTTATAATAATCCAAATCTTATTACACACAAAATGGATATATGTAACAACAAGATCATGCAAATACTACATATGCACACTATACCCACTTGCTCATTTATTCAAAGGACTTCATAATAACATCAAGTATCACTTGTCAAATCTTATGATACTCTCGAAATTATAACGACTCCATATAAATCCACAAACCTTTCATGTGTCATAAATAACTATTTTAAATA